>CM060343.1:4764669-4771420 GCA_030674155.1 Stramonita haemastoma
CCACCCCAAAATCAAAATGACAAACAAAATATGATAACAAAAAAACCCATACATGCCTAACATATATGTGACAGGACATGAGAAAAACAGGGACAAGGAAATTTTTAAACATTTTCAAAATTTTACAGTCCTGTTATACTAATGAAATCACTGAACAAGATGCAAAAAACATTTTAGTATTATTGTCATATTGATGTTGATGAACATGGAATTCTCTGTTTTGAGATAATAAATGTTTGAATTTATATTCACTGGCAATCATTTTGCAGAAAATCCAATTGAAAATTTTTCTTATTTCTACTGATTTTCGATCAAGAGGGTCTTAAAAATGTCGGAATCTACACCGAAAGCGACTGAATATTACATAGTCTAGATATTTTGTGTATGCATAGAAAAGGCCTTCTAAAAGCTGAAAATGAGTAAAGGTAAAAAGGTGAAGGTCTCCCAAAACCTAGGCGGTCGTAGGGGAGCGAGGCATCAGAGACCTCAGCTTCTCTAGGGGCCAGCATATTGAGGGCGGCGCCCATCTCCCCTCCTTCATTGCTTTACCTTCCCTGGACCCTATAGAGGGCAGGTACCCATTTACAGCTGTAATATAATAATATATGGAATTTATACAGCGCTAAATCTTGTAAAGCAAACAAATCAACAAAATACCAAACAAGACACCTGGCGGAAAATAACAGCGCAGCCTGTGTTCTTTTCCTTGCTTACATTTCTGTAAATCACTAAAACGAAAAAAGTTTACTTGTCCTACCCCTACTTTGTTACCCTGAAGTTGGAAATGGATACCTTAATACTTAACCCTGAAGCTGGAATGTGAATACCTTAATGGTGGGCAAAAACAAGTCTCGCTCACAAAAAATCTCACCATAGGTGCCAGTGGGTGGGAACAGATGACAAAATTGACAAAATTGCATGCACATGGGGACTGGATGTAAAAAAAACACAAAAAAGTGCTTATTCCATGATCCTCAAAATAAATAAATAAGGCTGCTCAGCATGTACACACAATGTCTGTTCAGCATATACACACAGTGGTTGTTCAGCCTGTAGCCACAGTGGCTGTTCAGCATGTATGCACAGTGGCTGTTCAGCATATACACACAGTGGCTGTTCAGCATGTATGCACAGTGGCTGTTCAGCATATATGCACAGTGGTTGTTCAGCATATACACACAGTGGATGTTCAACATATACTCACAGTGTCTGTTTAGCCTATACTCACAGTAGCTGTTCAGCTATACCCACAGTAGCTGTTCAGAATATACACACAGTAGCCATTCAGTATATACACACAGTGGTTGTTCAGCCTATAGCCACAGTAGCCGTTCAGCCTATACCCACAGTAGCTGTTCAGCCTATACCCACAGTAGCTGTTCAGCCTATACTCACAGTGGCTGTTCAGCATATGCCCACAGTGGATGTTCAGCATATACACACAGTGGTTGTTCAGCCTATACACACAGTGGCTGTTCAGCATAATACAAACACACATGACACAACCTGATCCTACCAAAATGCAATTTTTCAGCACTGACGATCAAAACACTGAGTTCACCACTGCATACAGGATGATAATTATGCAAAGGTGACATTTCAGATTCGGACCCTGAAAAGTTTGACGAGCAGGCTCGAAATATTAAACAAAACAAAACAAAACAAAACACACACACACAAAAATTTTTTTTTTACACATTTTGAAAATTTGCAGTCCTGTTGTACTAACGAAATCAATGAAAACGATGCAAAAAAACCACCATAAGCGTTTGTTTTCTGGTACCAAAAAATATTGCTCACTTTTTCTCTTTTTTTTTGTTTCGCAAAGACTATCCAGCTTTTTTTGCCTCAAATTACTGGCACATTGTTCCAGGCCTTTTTCGCTTCTTTGGCTTCTGGTCACTGGCTATGTGGCTTGACTTGTGTACACATATAGAACAGCAGTTTCCATGCCTTGTGCAGATTAGCAGTTTCCATGTCTTGTGCACATGAATAGATTAACAGTTTCCATGTTTCCTTGTGCACATGTACAGATAAACAGCAGTTTCCATGCCTTGTGCAGATCAGCAGTTTCCATGCCTTTTGCACATGTATGTTCAGCAGTTTCCATGTTTCCATGCCTTGTGCACGTGTATAAATCAGCAGTTTCCGTGTTTCCAAAGGAATTGGGGGGTGTTACGTGTGTGTGCTTATAGCCATAATCCCTACACCACACTAACTACCAACTCCTCTTATTCCAAACTTCTCCCCTGTCACAATCCAGCAGTAACTCTGTTCATTTTTTTTTTTTTTTTTTTTTTTAAATCTATCTTTCTTCTTCTCTCTCTTCTATCACAGTGTTCATCCATCACTCAGTCCAGAGCGCTTAATTTAGCACACCCCCTTTCCTTTTTCCTAGTCCAAGGTGGTCAGTTCCTGCTATAAATAGCACTAGCTGACCCTATCTGGGCTGGGATGGGATGAAAACATTTAGCCGCTGAGAGGAGCTGAAAAGTGCTGGAGGAAACTGACAGCTGTCAGACAACTGTGAGGAGCTGTAAGTGGGGGAAACTGACAGCTGTGGTGACATCTTAGGAGCTGTAAAGTATGGCAGAACTGACACCCAGTGAGGAGCTGTAAGGTGGGGGAGAAATGACAGTTGTGACCGCTGACAGGAGCTGTAAGTGGAGGGGAAACTGACAACTTCACAGCTGAGAGGAGCTGTAAGTGTGGGGAGGAAACTGACAGCTGTGGTGGCACAAATCCAACATCACTTACTCAGTCCAAGTGCTAATTTAGCACGCTTTCCTTTTGCCTTAGTCCATGTGTGGTCAGTTCCTGCTATAAACAGCACAGCTGGGCTGGGCTGGGATGAAACAATTTTAGCCACTGAAAGGAGCTGAAAGTGTGTGGAGGAAACTGACATGCCTGTCAGACAGCTTGAGTGAGAGGAGCTTGTAAGTGGGGTAAATTGACAGCTGAGCTGAAAAGTGTGGGAGAGACTGACACTTATGAGCTGAGAAAGCTGAAGTGGGGGGAAAACTGACAGCGGTCAAACAGCTGAGACGAGCTGAAAGTGTGTGGAGAGGAAACTGACAACTCTCCGACAACCTGAGACGAGCTGAATAAAGTGTGTGTGTGGGGGGACGAGGTAGGAAAAAACCCTGACAACTGCGGCAGTGGTGGTGTCCCCCTCACAAAATCACTCTTCTTTCAGCTTGGTCTCTTTCAGCTTCTGGTAGTTGTCGTAGTTGCGCCGGGCTTGTTCGTCCAGGTCGTGCTTGACCTCCTTGCAGTAGATGCTGAGGTCGGCGACCCCGGGCAGGGGTCGGGTCAGGTCGCCCCCGCACACCACCCAGGGGTGACTCAGCACGTCGACGGCCGTGTAGCGTTTGCCTTCTTCACGATCAGCAGACGACGATCAGGTCTTTGGCGTCTGTATAACACACAGGACATATGAAGAGGGAGAGAGGAGAAAGGAACTGGTTTTGGAAGTAGGGCAATTGTTTGGGTAGGCCATTGTGAGCTAAAAGGGAACAGATGACAAAAAACCCCCACCACCCCCCAAAAAAAAAAATGTATACACAACAGGTCATGTTTAAAACACCATTCCTGAAGTTGAAATGCATCTATAAAGGGTGGAGGGAAACATTTTTGCTTTGCAAAAATTCACAATGGTGAACCTTGGAGTCTACCCCAAGGAACAAAAAAACAAACCCCCAAAGGCCCCAACCTTTCAGGATAACACTTTTAAAAAAAAGTATTTCTTAAACAGGTAAAAGGTAGGTAAAGGTGTCCCTTTTTCCTTTGGCGGTCGTAAGGGAGTGAGGATCAGAGACTTCGCTTCTTTTAGGGGCCAGCATATTGAGGGTGGCACCCATTCTCCTCATCCCTCACTGCTTTACCTACTCTGACCCTGAAGAGGGCAGGTACCCATTTACAGTGGGTGAACGGGGGGGAGACTGTACTGAAGCAAGGTGGGAAACGGCCCACCCATCCAAAAACTGGTAAACCGCATCAACGCTGCTTAACTGACTGGGGGAAAGCGGCCCTTGACCACTGAGCTATCCCGCCCCCCTTTCGGGATAAACACTCTTAAAAAGTATTTCTTAAATACCTTACCAAAAAATCAGGAAGTTTCTTTCTTTCTTTTTTTCTTTTCTGTACCTTGACATGGAATCCTTTGCCGTGAAGATATTTTGGGCTGCAGCCATTTTTTGTTGTTTCTTAATTTTTTTTCATTATTGTTCAATATATGTTGTCCCCAGCCCCTTTTCCCCCACTGTCCCCTTGTGAATGGGCAGAAAAAGCTTAAATCACAAAAAACTATTGTAATTTCTTTTTTTTCTTTTCTTTTTTTTTTTTAAAGAAAAACATGGTGTTTCTCAGCTACAACATCTCCTTGATTCTGTTTCATAATCAGCTTAGCAGTGAAGATTCTGATATAAATCTGATTTCTCAGGGGAAGAAAACTACTCATTTGACATTTCTGTGAGCGTTACTTCCCTTCCTTCCTATGTTGCTGACAAACTTTACTTCCCTTCATTCCATAGTTCTTGAAGAGTCTCTTCCTGAAAATGAAGTACTAAGTTAAAATTGGAGTGACATTAAACCCTCTTAGTGCCGATCCAGGATTTGCCAGGATTGAAAAATTACCCCCCCTAAGTCCTGAACAGGGATTTGCTGGGATTACACACAGTAGATTTCCATTATGTTGTGACCATCACTAATTGCTACCACGTGTCAAAGCTCTATCAGGCCAGAAGGAGAAACCTTGCTGAGAGTCTGGAAGTCATTATATAGCTGCTGGTATGTACTTAGAAGGAGGAAAAGGCCCAGCCAGCATGTGTGCCTGACTTGATTTCGTGATGGAATGTGAAAACTAGGGGCAGTTGGTGTTCAAGGACACTGAATGCAAGAGGGTTAAACAGCTATGGCAGGAACTACTTCATTAATTTGGATAATCAATAAATTATTAGCCCCCCCCCAAAAAAGGTTGACTCACTGTCAGAAACATTGTCCCAGTAAGGGGAGAGAAACTCGTAGTTTCCAGCTTTGATGAACTCAAACAGCTCCGACTGGTTGCGGTCTGGACTGCGGAAGGGAGGAACCCACAGAGCAGGATGTAAGTGATCACCCCTACTGCCCACATGTCCATTCCAGTCCGTATCCTGCAATGGCACAATCATGGGGATGAAGTCACACACACCTAACCCAACCAACGAGAAAATATAGGCATATTTTACTTTGAAAGCTGTTGAAATAATGTTAGTTAATTAATGTTGGTGAGATGTTTTGGGGATATTTTTTTTGTGCTTGTTTGTCTGTTAGGGTTTTTCTTTCACAGACGCAAAACCCAAAACCCCCAATAAGAGTTTTTAAAAAAATTTGCGTGCCCCTTCCCTTTTTTTCCTTTTTGCAAGTTTTTGGGAATTTTGCTAAAAAACTCGACACCCCACTGGGCTGGATGGGAGGATTAATTAGCAACGGGAAAGGGGCAAATTGGGGAAACGACAGCTGTGCCCCTTTTTTTTTTGTTGTTGTTTTTTTTTTTTAGACAATTGGGGCGACAAAAAAAAACAAAAAGCTCATTAAGTATTTTTTTTGGGAAAAAAAAATTTATTTTATTTTTTTTAAAGCAAAACACCATCATTGGGAGCCTAGAACAAGTTTGAAATTTTAACCCCCTTTAATAGGCAAGGGGCCTTTTTCCCCGGTCAGCTTTCGCACCCTTTCCGTAAGGGGGAAAATGGCACAACCAGATTTAAAAATTTTCCTTTAAAAATTCCGGGTTTTTGAGGTGGGAAAGGGGGGAAATGGGTTCCTAGGAAATTTTTTACAACAAAAAAAAACTTCATAAAATTCTTGGGGAAAGGAAGCATGTTTGCCTATCAAAATACTTTCCCCGGGGTTGATGCTAGTTGCTTTTAAGATTTTGGTTTTCTATAAACAAAACCCCCTCTGGGGCCGTTATCAGGGGAAAATTGGGACAGGGCTGAAGGGGAACCCGGGGCCCCAAATTCGAATAGGGGAAAAAATTGTCAGAGATATTCATGCGTAAGGGTTAAGTGCTAGTTGAAATATCTATGTAATCATTTTTTTCTTGTTAAAAGTACTGTAAAACCCCTTTTTAACAACAACAACAAAAATACATTTGCAAAATTTAGTCATCATTTTCAGGGTACAGAGAGAACACTGAAACTGAAATGCTTTAAGTACTTCGGCCATTGGGGCCCAATATAAGCAACAAAAATAAAAATGTGGGGGGGGGGGGGGGAGACACAATCCATAAAACTTAACAAAAACATAATACAAAAAAGGGGTACATCATACATCATCAACTTATCACTTTTTCAGTTTTTTACTTCCACCACCTTATTAATAATTTTTTTAAAAGAGAGATATAGTATTCGACAGGCGGAGGGCCCAACACACCCTTTTACCCACGCGCGCGAACACGCAGCCACACGCACCACGCAACACCGCACCCACCCCCACACCCCACACAGGGGGATACAAAAATTTTCCCCTAAGACCCTTTTTTCACTTTTTTTTTGCATGTGCAAAAAATCACAGGTTTCCTTTAAAATTTTCCAAAACCGCAAAGACAAAAATCTAACTGAACTAAATAAACCCCAAAATCAAAAAATAACCCCCAAACTTGAACCCAAGGGCTATAAACTATACTTTTACAAATCGGACAAGGAGAGAGAAGAGAGAGAAGAGAGAGAAAAGGGGGGGAAAAGGGGAGAGAGAGAGAGAGAGAGAAGGG
>CM060343.1:4771520-4781520 GCA_030674155.1 Stramonita haemastoma
CGTTCGGTGACGAAGCTGTCGCTGCTGATTTGGCGTTCGGACCTGCTGCGGCGCACCACCTTGGGTTTGGGTTTGCGTCCCGCCGGGGTTTTGTCCGAGGCGTTGTCTTTGTCTTTCTTGCGCTTTTTGTCGGCTGGTTTGTCTTTGCTGTCTGTTGTTGTTGCTTCTTCTTCTTTCTCTGTGTTGTTGGTTGGTTTTTCGCTGCTGGGTTTGTCGGTGGGTTTGGGTTTGGAGTTGGTTGGGCGGTGTCGTGTTTTGTCATTTTGGGGTTTGGTTTCTTTTTCTTTGTCGGCTTTTTCTTTTTCGCGGCTTTTTCCTTTTCCGCGGCTTTTTCTTTTTCGACGGCTTTTTCTTTTGGCTTTTCTTTGCTCTTTTTCCTGTTTCTGCTTTTCGGCGGCCGCCATGCGAGTTCTGGCGGCTTTTTCAGCCTGCTCTCTGTCTTCCTTGTCTTTCTGCGCTCGTCTGCTGTGCCTGCTGCCTTCTCTCCTTCCACACCGACGCTTCCTCCTTCTTCCCCTGAGGTTTTCTCGTCTCTGTCTCTGGCGTCTTTGCGAGGGATGTCGTCCAGCGGCTTGAGCGGGTTCAAACCTCGCTGCTTCCGGTCCGAATCCAGCGCCTGTTTCTCCCGCTCGGCCAAACGGTTCTGCTTCCGCTTGAGTCGGGCCGCTCCTCTTTGGCGGCGTTGCGACGGTCCCTCTCCAGTTTGGACAGGAGGTAGTAGCCTTGCTGGGGAGGGGGGGAGCCCGAGACGGACTCCGGACCCCCTCACCGACTCTCGCTCGCTCCCCACCCTCTTCCCCCCCCTTCGCGGCTGGGAGCGGTGAGTGGAGGGAGCGTCGGTGTCCGTCTCGCGGTGGCTGTTACCGTTACTGTTACTGTTCTCGCTGCCTTCCACGAACCCGCTGTCTTTCTTATCCACCGCCTCGCTCTCCCTGTTCGCCTTCTTCTCCCTCCTCCTCTGCTTGTCCCACTCTCTCACCAACATCTTGCATACGCGCTGTCGGGGTAGAGTTCGGAGATGATGTCGGCCACGTCGCGATCGTTGAGGCGCTCGGTCCCCAACGCGACGAAACAGTCTCCTCGCGGAAAAAGTCCGAGACGCCTTTCACCTCCTTCCCGCGCACGGTGTAAAGCTTCTGCACGTGGTTGTGCTTCCACTTCGGCCCGAAGGCCTCCGAGATGTCCGAGAGAAGCTGCTCGAAGGATTGGACGCTGCGGCGGTTGAGCAGGATCTTGACGTTGATCCTGGGCGGGGGCCGTTCCGGACGATGGTGATCACACGAGGCTTTAGCGGGACTGCGGAATCTGTCGGGCCCCCTAGGAGGCCGACCGGGCTTCGGCGAGTGTGGCCGAACGTGCCCGGCCATTTGTTGCGGCCGGGGGTCTGTTGCTGGGGGGGTCCTCCTCCGGCCACGGCCGTTGGTCCCGGTGGCCCTCCTCTCCTCCCTGGGCGGCCGCGCCTCGGTAGTAGCGGCCGGGGTGGAAGGCGTTGGTGGTGTTGGTGGTGTTGGAGGCGTAGCCGCGGTATTTGTAGCTGCTGCCGTAGCTGGCTTCGGAGGTGGGCGTCGTCTTGGAGGTGACCGAGTTTGACTGGGGAGGACAGAGAGAGAGAGAGAAGGTTTGTGAGTGATTTATGCAAACCCCCCCCACAACAAAAAAAATAACCCAAAACAAGCCAGCACCACTCACACCAAATAAAAAATTTTTCAAAAAAACAACAACAAGCAAAAAAAAATATTTTAAGAGAGACGAGTTTTCACTGGAAAACAGAGAGAGAGGAAAGTATTTGTAAGTGATTTACTGTATACCCCTTACCCCCCTCAAACAAAAAAAAAAACAAAAAAACAAACAAAAAACCCACAACAAAACAACAATAACAAACAAAGAAAAATATTTTTAAAAAAGAAGACAGAGCTTCACTCGGAAAAGCAGAGAGAGGAAAACGTTTTTGTGTGAGTGATTTACTGCAAACCCCCCTCCCCCCCAAAAAAAACCCAACCCAAACAAACAAAAAAACAAAAAAAACCCAACAACAACAAAAAACCAACCAAAGAAAATATTTTTAAAAAAAGAAGAGAGCTTAACTGGAAAACAGAGAGAAAACCATTTGTAAGTGACGGACTGCAAAAAACAACAAAAAAACCAACAAAAAACCAGCCAGCCAGCACAGCCAGCCAGTCAGACAGACACTTTAAACAGACAGTCAGACCGACCAACTGACAGACAGAAAGAGGAACCCGTTTTTTTTTTTTTTTCTGCGCGTGCGTGCGTGCGTGTGTGAGTGTGTGTGTATGCATTGTACTGCACTGCACATTTTCTTGATGATATTGCTCTTATTTTACTTTTATTCTCTGGCCATGTAATATGCTGTGTATTGTATGTGCATGCATTTTTTTTTTCTCCTTATTTTTTGTGCTAGTCAAATTTTTCACGTTCATATGTAACCTATTTAAATTGATTTGATTGTACAGCGCGGTGAGCCCATGTTTTTGGGGAATTCGCGCTATATAGCCTCCATTTTATTATTAACTTTATTATTACAGACAGTCAGACAGACAGCCAGCCACCCAGCCAGACCATCAAACCAACAGACAAACAGCCAGACAGAGATGTCTTCCCTTCCCTTTTCCCCCGATGACTGACCTGTCTTTCCCACGGACCATGGCTCCAGTTCGGTGCGCCCGTACTTGATGTACTTGAATCCTTCGAAGCCGGCACACACATAGGTCTCCCCGTCCTGAAGATCCTCAATGTCTGACACCCGACGACCTCCCACAGGTGTGAAGATTTGACGCACGCCATAGGGGAGGTTAAGGGTCGAAGGTAGCTTGCCCGTTAAATCGTTGAGTAAATCGTTGAAGTTGTAGTACCTGTGAACACGATTGGTTTTTGTCAGAGAGAAAAAGAAAGAAAAAATTTTGTTTGTGCAGTTGTACGTTGGATGAGAATGTAATAAATTTTTTAATGTTGCAAAGTAGTAGTACGTGCGCATTTGACACTGTTTGTAGGCAATGTTTGTTAGAGGTCAATGTTTGTCAGACAATGTTTGTGGGCAGAAAAGTTTGTCAGAATATTTGTCAGACAATTTGTCAGAATGTTTGTCAGGCAATGTTTGTCAGAATATTTGTCAGAAATTTTGTCAGATGTTTGTCAAATGTTTGTCAGGTAATTTTGTCAGATGTTTGTCAGAATATTTGTCAGGCAATATTTGTCAGCAATGTTTGTCAGACAAATGTTTGGAATGTTTGTCAGAATGTTTGTCAGGCAATATTTGTCAGAATGTTTGTCAGAATGTTTGTCAGGCAATATTTGTCAGAATGTTTGTCAGAATGTTTGTCAGGCAATATTTGTCAGAATGTTTGTCAGAAATTTGTCAGAATGTTTGTCAGGCAATATTTGTCAGAATGTTTGTCAGAATGTTTGTCAGGCAATATTTGTCAGAATGTCTATCCACAATGTTTATCAAACAATGTTTGTCCAATGTTTGTCACATTGTTTGTCAGAGAATGTTTGTCAGAGAATGTTTGTCAGAATGTTTGTCATACACTGTATCAAGATCGCCGAATCTGTGGTCCCTTAACAGTTGACACTGTCTGATGATCACTGTTGTACCTATATATATATATATATATATATATAATATATATATATATATTATATATATATATATATATATATATATATATATATATATATTATACATATTATTTATCATTATAGATATGATGATGTTTTGTTTTGTTTAGTAAAAAAAAAAAGGTAAACGATAGATAAAGGTGTCCCATAGCCTGTGTGGTCGTAGGGGAGCGAGGCGTCAGAGACCTCAGCTTCTCTAGAAAAACAAAAAAAAATCATGAAACTGTCACAAACACACATGTATCACAAAACCAGACTAACCTGTGAGGAGTGATGTAGAGCTTCTTCCCCTTGAAGTAGCGATCCCCTTGACGAAGAAAACGCACTTTGCGAGGACGACGTAGATCCCTGTAGCGATCATCGGCGATGTCCTTGTGCACATGGGAGATCCCATGGCCCATCAAACGACGGGACACGTGCTCTGTCATGGAGGCAGACATGGTTGACTCGTGCTCCTTTGGCTCCCTCTTCACAGAAGAATACGTTTCAAAGTCGAGTATTTTTAAATCTATTTTGGAGAGGGTCCCAATTTCAGGAAGAAAGTTCTGAGTTGAAAGGTGATGCATACTGGTTGTAAATCATCATCTTTTTCTTAGATCTGTACATTTATATTTTATTTCTGATTTCTTTATTTATATTGTTTTTTTTCAAAAGCTCAAAAGCAAGGAATCGATAATGATCTATTCTCATAGGTTTAATTAAAAAGCATCAAGTTTTTACCTGATGCATTCTAAACTTACATTTAACTTTTTAGTTCTTTTTCTTTCTTCACCTAAGTTCAGATTGTATTTGTACTCTTTTACTTTTCTTCCTTTCAGCCTTTTTTCTTTCAAACTCAAGTTGAGCTACACGTTTTAATTTTCTTTTTCTTTGTTTTTTTTTGTTTTTGTTTTTTTTAGCTGATTTTACACTAAACTATACTCTTTTTTTTGTTTGATTAAATTTTTTTTCTTTTTAGCTGATTTTACACTAAACCATACTCTTTTTCCTTGTCTGTTCTTTCTGCATTAATGGAAAAAAAAAATCACAAATTCACTCCTGCTTCAGCTCACACCAGTTCCCAGAGTCCGGGTCACACTCGGCACTAACACTCAGCATGCAGACGCGCCATGAATCCTGCAGTGTGGTGTTGCGGGTCCCATTCTCTCCGTAATTTATTTACGATGTTAGTTGAGTGGTTCGAGTCCTGGCTGGCGGGACACCTGAAACCCACAAAGCCCTCAGCTGTGACATTAACAGGCACAGGATGGTGTGACAGGACTGCAGTCAGTGGAAACTATAGGCCCAGGGGAGAAAGTTAATACTCTGTGTAGGTTGTTTTGTTACTTTACATGTAACGTCTTTTCACTACAAGTGACAGTATAAAAGGTAAAGGTGTCCCATAACCTGTGTGGTCATAGGGGAGCGAGGCGTCAAGAGATCTCAGCTTCTCTAGGGGCCAGCAGAGTGGTCAGAACATTTCGCTCGCAATTTGACAACCCGAGTTCGATTCCTGTTGGAGGGGATTTTTCCTGTAGAGTTAACATCAGTGCTGACTCCACTCTCCCCAAAAGTCTTTCAGATGAGACTATAAACTGAGGCCCCGTGTGCGAACGCACGCAGAACATCTTACACACACGTTAAACCCTGTTCCGCTTTTCATAAGAGTAGGCCATCATGTGCCGCTGGGAACAGATGTCAATATTTACAAAACTGCATACACACGGGGACTGGATGTAAAAAAAAAGTACATGAGTGTTTATTCCATAATCCTCGATATTTAAAAAAAACAACAACTGGTGAATAAAAAAACTGTTGTATTATCAAAATCTCACCATTTGGACAACCTTAGGGTTCTATGCTTCTAGCTGAGGAATTGGGGGAAGGGGGTGGGTAGGTGGGAAGGTGGGAAGAAGGCTGTTGTTTCTTTCATCAAGCCAGTGACCCCGAATATCCCACGGCGTCACAGCTTTATACATACACACTTAAAACACGCTTGTTTGCCCATGGCAAGTCTTTGTTGATAGCGACCGTGTGCGAACGCACGCAGAACATCTTGCGCGCACGTTAAATCCTGTCCGCTTTTTGTAAGAGTAGCCATCATTGCCGGTGGAACAACCTCAGGTTCTAGCTGAGAATGGGAAGGGGAGGTAAAGGTGGAAGGGTGGAAGAAGGCTGTTGTTTCTTTCTTCATCAAGCAGTGACCGAATATCCCGCGGCGTCACAGCTTATACATACACTTATACACGCTTGTTTGCCATGGCAAGTCTTTGTGATAGTAGTGGACCTACAGCGTGAAAGACTACCACCAGCCGAGTGAGGTTCCATAGGTGGCAAAGGGGGAGGGAGGAGGGGGAGGTGGGAGTAAATGAGGTAAAAAAAAAAAGAAAGGATATGGTTTTAGGGATGGAGGAGGGAGGGGTGTGAGGGGAGAGAGAGAAAACTTTCTTTATTCAAAGAGGGTAATAGATAAGCAAAATTGCTTTTTACATCCAGCCTCGAAAAGACCCCCCCCCCCCCCTCCCCCCCCCAAACACCCAAAAGAGAGAGAGAGAGAGAGAGAGAGAGAGAGAGAGAGAGAGAGAGAGAGAGAGAGAGAGAGAGGAGAGAGAGAGGAGGGGAGGGAGGGAGGGAGGGAGGGAGGGAGAGAGATTGATTGATTGATTGATTCTTTTATATTGAGGATAATGGAATAAGCACTCTTGTGCTTTTTTACATCCAGTCCCCGTGTGTATGCATTTTGTAAATTTCATCTGTTCCCAACGGCACATGATGGCTACTCTTACGAAAAGTGGAACAGGATTTAACATGTGCGCAGATGTTTGCATGCTTCGCACACGGGGCCTCGGTTTAAAGTCTCATCCGAAGGACTGAGACTTTAAACCGAGAGAGAGAGAGAGAGAGAGAGAGAGAGAGAGAGAGAGAGAGAGAGAGAGAGAGAGAGAGAGAGAGAGAGAGAGAGGAGAGAGAGAGAGAGAGAGGAGAAGAGAGAGAGAGAGAGGGAGAGAGAGAGAGAGAAGGAGGAGAGACGAGACAGACAGACAGACAGACAGACAGACAGACAGACAAGACAGAGACAGACAGACAGACAGAAAGAGTTATGAAACTGACACTTGCAATTTTTTTGTTAAGTAGCAACCCAGGTATTCCCTTAATGTTTTGTTTCTTTCCAATGGTATTACACACTTTGCCACATTATAGCATACATTTTCTTCTTACACACACACACATGTACACACACATCACACACACACACACACACACACACACACACAACAACAACACACACACACATACACAACAAACACAAACAACACAACACACACACACACACACGAACACAACAAACACACACACAACACACACACACACACACACACACACACACACACAGTAACACAAACAAACACACACACACACACATCAACACACACACACAACACAACACCAATCACACACACACACAAACACAAACACACACACAAACACACAACACAACACACACACACACACACACACAGTACACACACACACAACACACACACATGACACACACACACACACACACACACACCACACACACACACCACACACAACACACCACACACACACAACACACACATGAGTGATTCAAGATAAGATTCCTTTTACCCCTTTTTGGGGCATGAAGGATTATGAAAGAATTCAACTTAACTGGAGAATAAATCCTAATAGCAGTACACCCCAAAAATGATATCAATACTAACAAAAACTGAAAAGCAAGAGTTTATTGCAAAATAAGCAAACTGTATTAAAGACTCAAGACATTAAAAAAAAAAATCTTGACAAGGCATAAATCTACACTTGTGAAAGACAACGAGTGAAATTTCTTGAAAGAAATACCTGCAAAATCTTATGAGTTTTGAGAGAGACAGGAGAACTTTTTTAGAGATTTATTTTTCATCATCCTACAAAAATTATAACTAGATACACACACACCACCACACACACACACACACACACATCACACACACACACAGCACGCACGCACGCACACACACACACAACAACACACACACACACACACACAGACACACACACACACACACGAACACAGACACAGACACAGACACACACACACAACACACACACACACACACACACACAAACACACACACACAGAGTGACACACACACAACTCCCCCCCCTCCCCCTACACACACAACAACAACAACAACAAAACAAAATACAGCACAACACAGATCAGTTACAAACACACAAACAAATACAACACACCGTTCAACACTCTCACACAGACTACACCAAAATTCACCCTATAAATGATAAATAAAAATCTTGTTTTTAAAGTACTCACCATTTTCTCCACACTCACAACAACACAATATTCTTTCCCCCACCCCCCACCCCTGAAAAAAAAAGTTTCTAAATCATGCATACACAATCTAAACACCGACAATGCATTTATTCCACAAGCAGCGAAACAAGCCACCACCATAACAAGAGCCCTGCGAAAAAGACTGCTGTCAAACTTTCCGTATGACCGGCAAACATGTGCACAATACTGTATTAATACCCACTATGACGCCGAAAGGGAGGGAGGGAGGGAGGGAGGGAGAGAGAGTGAGAGAGAGGAGAGAGAGAGAGAGAGAGAGAGAGAGAGAGAGAGAGAGAGAGAGAGAGAGTAGGAGAGAGAGAGAGAGTGGGGGTAGAGAGAGTGGGGGGAGAGAGAGGAGGGAGAGAGAAGAGAGAGAGAGAGAGAGAGAGAGAGAGAGAGAGAGAGAGAGAGAGAGAGGTAGAGAAGAGAGAGGAGAGGGTGGGGAGGAGAGATAGAGAGAGAGAGAGAGGAGAGAGAGAGAGAGGAGAGAGAGAGAGAGAGAGAGAGAGAGAGAGAGAGGAGAGAGAGAGAGAGGGAGGTGGGAAAGAGAGAGGGTAGGAGAGAGGGTGGGGAGGAAGAGAGAAAGAGAGAAGAACAGACACACACACACACACACACACACACACACACACACACACACACACACACACACACACACACACACACACCAGAGGGTGAGAGACCGAAAATTGGGAGTAAGAGAGAGAGAGAGAGGTAGGGGTTGGGGTGGAGGAAGGAAGGTAACATACCTACCCCACCGGAGGTGGGGTTAAGTACATTTACAAGCCACCCACCCTGGGTAGGTAGGCAGGCAGGTAGGTAGTGTGAAAGGTGAGGGTGTGAGTGAAGCCTGGAGCAGAGCACAATGGCCGTTGAATGGCCGCGGGAGAGGTTTTCTTTGCAGATCAAAGACCGCAGCAGCTAGCAGCAGAAAAGAACGGTTAGAACTGGCAGCTAGCTTGCTCTGGCCCCCCCTCTCCCCTCCCTCCCCTCCCCACCAACCTCACTCCCCCCCAACAGTTCCTGCTACTGACCCTCTCCCTCAAAATGAGTCGCTCAGATCAAAGACCGCAACAGCTAGCTAGAAGAAAAAAAAACTGTTAGAACTGGCAGCTAACTCTGCCCCCCCCCCCTCCCCTCCCTCTCTCCCCCCCCTCACCCACCTCTCCTCACCTCTCCTCACACCCAACAGTTCCTGCTACTGACCCTCTCTCTCAAAATGAGTCGCTCAGATCAAAGACCGCAGCAGCCAGCTAGCAGAAAAAACGTTAGAACTGGCAGCTAGCTCTCCCCCCCCCTCTCCCCTCTACCCCCCTCACCCCACCTCTCCTCTCCTCTCCTCACCCCCAACAGTTTTCCACTACTGACCCTCTCCCTCAATAATGAGTCGCTCAGATCAAAGACCGTAATAGCTAGCTAGCAGAAAAAACGGTTAGAACTGGCAGCTAACTCTCCCCCCCCTCCCTCCCCTGCCACCTCACCTCACCTCTCCTCACCCCAACAGTTTCCCCACTACTGACCCTCTCCCTCAAAATGAGTCGCTCAGATCAAAGACCGCAGCAGCCAGCTAGCAGAAAAAACCGTTAGAACTGGCAGCTAGCTCTGCCCCCCCCTCACCCCAACAGTTCCTGTCACTGACCCTCTCCCTCAATATGAGTTGCTCATTCACCCGTGCCTGTACTGTTTTACTGTGGCATTGGTGTGTGTGTGTGTGTGTGTGTGTGTGTGTGTGTGTTGTGTGTGTGTGTGTGTGTGTGTGTGTGTGTGTGGTCTTCAAATTCTGTCGTGTAAACGTGTTTTTGTTTATTTTGTTTATTTTTATTTATTTTTTATTTTATACTACTTTATGTCACAGCAGATTTCTCTGCGTGAAATTCAGGCTGCTCTCTCTCTCTCCTGGAGGAGAGTGTGTCGCCACAAGTGCAGCGCCTACCCATTATTTTATTATTTTTTGTCCCGTCTGCAACTGTATTTATTTCTTTATCAGAGTGGCTTTATTTTCTACAGAAT
>CM060343.1:4796520-4806520 GCA_030674155.1 Stramonita haemastoma
TGGAGGACAAGCTGTTACCCATGCAGCAGACCCCCCCCCCCTTCCCCCTTTCCACGTCGCTGAAATGGTCCATTGGAAAGGCAGTCGCGGATACGAATGGTTCCAGTACCGTCGCAGGAACCGCCAGAACGTTGCCATATACAGCCCTGAACCGTCCTGGGGACTCCAACTCCCAATTTTTCCCTCACGACACCTGTGTGCATGCTGCCTCTGTATTTACATACATTTTCAATTTTCAGAAACATTCAGCTGATGTGCAGAGAGGAGACAGCTCAGAAATCACACCATCTGACATGATGGGCCAGGGAAAAAAGAAGGCACCTCTATTTCTGTTCAGAATGGCGTCAATGATCCATATACAGACAAGTGAATTATTGAAGTTTTTTCCTCACTTGTCGATATTTCTGTCCCGTTGGCCTGTTCAATATGTTCTGAATCCCCAGTGAAACCATAACAGTGTTATAACCATCAGGAGAAGAAAATTAATATAAACAAGATAAATATACAGTACAATATATAACAGGCAACCATAGATATAAGAAAGACATTCGATTCAAATGTACATGATTGGAGTCTATGCATATAAAAAAGTAGAACAGTCATAGCAGACACCATTGTTTCAAATAAGACACTAAGTACAGTATTGGTTGATTTAAGGCTTCTAGAGTCTAAACGAAAAACAAACAAACCCGCAGACATAAGCCTTTATGCCATATTTGCATTTCTTAGAATCTTTCTTTTGCAAAGGCTGTCACTCAACTTGTGTTCCGATTTTTGAAGGTGATTTTCTTCACGATAAAGGGAAGTAATGTGTCGTGGAGAGAAAGAACAAAAGTAGATGACGGGGATTACTTTATTTCATGAATTTTTTTTTTAATCTATGAAAAACTCTTAAGGTTTTTTTTTAGTGTGTTCAAGGCTATGTAATTCCAATCACTTCTTCAACAAAAGCAAAATGTCAGTTTTTTTTCATGTTATAATCCAAAGAGCTCACCAAGGTACCTTACATTAGAAATTCTGGGGGAAAAAACCCCTAACACTGCAGCAACTATACACGTCACTTCTAAAAATACATACACGGCAGTTATAGAAATCAGAAATATATTTGACTGAAATGCATATTATTAGAGTCTATACATGGGTAAATGGGTACCTGCCCTCTTTAGGATCAGGGAAGGTAAAGCAGCGAGGAAGAGAGGAGATGGGCGCTGCCCTCAATATGCTGGCCCCTCGAGAAGCTGAGGTCTTTGACGCAACGCTCTCCTATGACCACACAGGTTGTGAGACACCTTTACCTTTACTTTTTACCTATGACTGTTCAAGTACCTGGTCCAGAAATCTTTGAAACGGACCATTTTCTATCAAATGAGAATAGCTGACATCATTTTTTACAGAATCTTGTCAAGTAAATCTCTAAGTATCTAAATCCAAACAAGAAACTGTTCCCAAACAGATATATTCCTTTTTGGGGGTCACAGGAAACGCAAATGATTTATCACTTTTTGTTGAAGATCCTGCTGAGAACTTTATGGAAAAAAACCCCAAGTAGGAACTTGTCTCAGAACAACAAACCATGGCAACATTAAAAAAAAAAATCAAAGTTAACTCTAAAAGCCAGGCAGAGAATTCCTTAATAAAAGACTCAAGGTTTTCCTATTAAGAGAAAAGAATCAGTGTTTCGATTCCTCCAAAGCCTTACAAGGTTTCGTTATCATTATTATTATTATTATTATTATTATTATTATTATTATTATTATTATTATTATTATTATTATTATTATTATTATTATTATTATTATTTTGTTGATATCATCGGTGGTTACTCTTTCTTGAAGTAATGACCAGCAGTGGTCACAAGGAACAGAAGATATTATCGGTCCTTTTCAAATTATTATTATTATTATTTCTTATTATTATTTTGTTGATATTATCAGTCCTTACTCTTTCTAGAAGATAATGCCCCAGCAGTGGTCACAGGGAACAGAAGATATTATATCGGTGGTTACTCTTTCTTTCTCTTGAAGATCTTTCCCAGGACGGCTTTTTCCAGGCCCAATGTAGGAGCCTCTATCAGCATGGAGAAGAGGAAGGAGGACAGGAACGACAACACCGTCACCGCCAGAGTCAGCTCCGTCTGAAACACAGCGCCAGTTACTTCCCTTGAAACATTTGGTTATAAATCTATTAACTAATCTTTTTAATGAATTAATCATTTTGTATCTATTTATTTTGGGGGCGGGATAGCTAAGTGGTCAGAGCGCTCGCTCGAACAGGTGGTGGCTCGAACCTGGGCCTTCAGACCACAACGTTCAACACTCTAACCACCAGGCTACACCGTCCCCCTGACAGGAAAAGAAGAAGGGGAAAGAGTAGGAGGGCGAGGAGGAGGAGGAGAAGAAGTAGAAGTAGTAAAAGAAGAATGTGACAAGTGTTTCATGTTTATTGCACTACACACACACACACACACACACACACACACACACACACACACACACACACACACACACACACACTTTCGGGGGCACAGGAAATGCACATATATGACTTTTGTAAATGCATTTGTTTACGAGACCTTACATTATCAAACTGATAATCACACAGGCAGACAGACAAATAGACAAGACAGACAGACACACACACACAAATAGACACACAGACAAACAAACACAAACAGACACACAGACAAACAAACACAAACAAACAAGACACACACACACACAAACAGACAAGACAAGACAGGACAAGACAGACAGGACAGACAAGAAAGCCTAACCCCTGTCCAGCCATCCATGAAGACTTTGGTCTTCCTGTTGCCCATGAGAGTGAAGATGACCACCAAGTGGACCAGATACACCCCGTAAGTCAAACGGGACAGAGGGGCCCACGCGCTCCACGACAGCAACGTGTTAATGAATCCTGCACGTCCAGAAAGAGTTAACCAAATTAAACCACGACGACAACAACAACAACAACAACAACAACAACGTGTTTACAAATCCTGTGCGTCAAGCAAGAGTTAACCAAATAAAACCATGACAACAACAACAACAACAACAACAACAACAACAACAACAACAACAACAACAACAACAACGTGTTTACAAATCCTGTACGTCAAGCAAGAGTTAACCAAATAAAACCACGACAGCAACAACAACAACAACAACAACAAACAACAACAATAAGAATAACGTGTTTACAAATCCTGTACGTCAAGCAAGAGTTAACCAAATCAAACCACGACAGCAACAACTACAACAACAACAACAACAACAACAACAACAACAAACAACAACGTGTTTACAAATCCTGTACGTCAAGAAAGAGTTAACCAAATAAAACCACGACAACAACAATAACAACAACAACAACAACAACGTGTTTACAAATCCTGTACGTCAAGAAAGAGTTAACCAAGTAAAACCACGACAACAACAGCAGCAGCAACAACAACAACAACAACAACAACATCAACGACAACAACAACAACAACGTGTTTACAAATCCTGTACGTCAAGCAAGAGTTAACCAAGTAAAACGACAACGACAACAACAATAACAACAATAACGTGTTTACAAATCCTGTACGTCAAGAAAGAGTTAACCAAGTAAAACCACGACGACAACAACGATAACAACAACAACAACAACAACAACAACAACAATAACGCGTTTACAAATCCAGTACGTCAAGCAAGAGTTAACCAAATAAAACCACGACAGCAACAACTACAACAACAACAACAACAACGTGTTTACAAATCCTGTACGTCAAGAGAGTTAAACGAAACAAACCATATAAAAATATCTAGGCGTTTAGAATGAATTAACCCGCCCCCCCCCCCCCCCTCCAACTACTGCAGAAGTAAAAGTAGACTCGTCACGTGTTGTGATGTGTTGTGTTGTGATTTGTTGTGTTGTATTGTGTTGTGTTGTGCTGTGTTATGTCGTGTTGCGTTGTAATAATAAATAATAATAAATGGAACTTATATAGGGCTATATCTTGTAAAAACAAATCAAAGCGCTTGCATTCGACCTATACATCACACAAGCAATTAATAACAATCTATGGTCCTCGCAAATTCGAACACACTCACATATGCAAGCGCACACACACGCACACGCGCACACGCCCGCGCACACGCACACACACACACATCCACAGAGGCTATACACTTTGGCAGGTAGATGTCAAAGGCGGGGGCAGACAAGAGATGGAAACAGAAGGAGAAAATCTTAGGTTTGAAATAAGTGTGTCTTGAGGTTGGATTTAAAAGTTTCATAAGTAGGCTTTTGCCGGAGGGAGAGAGGGAGGTCGTTCCAGATCAATGGACCAGAAACAGAGAAAGAGCGGCGGCCAACGGTAGATAGGTTGAACCTAGGTATTCTTAAGGACAAAGTATCTGCGGCCGAGCGGAGGGAGCGAGAAGGTGTGTACAAGTGAAGACATTCACAGAGGTAGGAGGGAGCAGTTTTGTCGAGGCATTTGTAACAGAGGGTATTGATCTTGTAGATTACTCTCTGTGGTACGGGCAGCCAGTGGGGAGATTGCAAGAGAGGGGTAATGTGCTCAGATTTTTTCTTTCTTAGGACCAGACGAGCTGCAGAGTTTTGTATACGTTGGAGGGAGTGGATGGATGATGCTGGCAGACCAACTAAAAGAGAATTGCAATAGTCCAGACGTGAAAGAATAAGAGAAGTGACAAGTTTGGATGTTGCGTCAGTGGACAGGTACTTTCGAATTGCACTAATGCGCCGTAGTTGATAGTAGCATGACTGACAGGTCTGGGTAATGAATTTTTGCATGGAGAGTGTGTTGTCGACAACGACCCCTAGATACTTCACAGAAGTGGATAGCGGAACTGACGTATTACCGAATTCTATTGAAGTTGTAGAGATGGAGGAGAGTTTGTGTTTGGTGCCTACGAGCATGGCTTCGGTTTTATCTGCATTTAGTTGTAACTTGTTTTGTATCATCCAGTGTTGGATATCTTGAAGGCAGTTGGTCATATTTGTCAAGAGAGATGGCAGATTTTCAGGTGTAACACTGCTTTGAATCTGAGAGTCATCAGCATAAAAGTGATAATTGATATAATAACGGTCTATTATATGTGACAGTGGAGCAGTATAGAGGGTAAAAAGAAGAGGGCCCAGAACTGATCCCTGAGGGACACCACATTCCAGTTTGGCAGGTGCTGATTGAATCTTGTTTACTGCAACTGTATGGACACGGTCTTTAAGGTAAGAAGTGAACCAGGTGAGGGCTGTGCCTTTAATACCGAACATGTTTTGGAGACGGGAGAGAAGAATTGAATGATCTATAGTGTCAAAGGCAGCAGATAAGTCGAGAAGAGTAAGAAGGGAGATTTTCCAGAGTCGGAAGCATGAAGAAGCACGTTTAAGGTATGGACCAGGGTGGTTTCAGTGCTGTGGTTGACGCGATAGGCAGACTGGAAAGGGGGAAAGAGATTATTGGAAAGAAGATGGTTGTTGAGTTGTTTCAGAACAACTTTCTCAAGGACTTTAGAGATAAAAGGCAGATTAGAAACAGGTCTATAGTTCTTCAGGATGTTAGGATCGAGGTCGTGCTTTTTTAGTAGAGGTGTGACTATCGCCTTTTTGAGAGCGGATGGAAAATTTCCTGAAAGAAGAGATGAGTTTACTATCTTTGTGATAGTAGGTATAAGCTGTGGAATGCACTGAAAGAAAAGAGAAGCAGGTACAGGATCAAGATCGCATGATTTTATTGTCATTTCTTTCAGAATGTTCTTGATTTCTTTCTCGCTTGTTGGGTGAAAGACAAGAAGAGGAGTGCCAGTGAATTGGGGATCAGGAGGTGCAGGTTGGAAAGAAGTCTGATCCAGTTTGGAGCGGATGTTGCGGACTTTGTCAGAGAAGAATGAAGAGAATATGGCAGGAAGTTCAGAGTGGCTGTGGACGGTAGGCAAAGGGCTAGCCTTTGCAGATCCGAGGAGAGTTGAGGTGAGGGAAAAAAAGAGATTTCATGGACGTGGCATCGAGAACTTGAGCAGAATAATAGTTAGTCTTCGCTGAGTGGATTAAGGTTTTGACTTTGTTGATTTGTTTGTGAAAGAGTTGTTTGTTTATTTCGGTTTTTGTTTTTCGCCATTTTCGCTCAAGTTGTCGGCGTTTGCACTTTGCAACCAGTATGTCATGAGTATACCATGGGGCACAGGGCCTATCAGGCCGTACTACTACTACTACTACTACTACTACTACTACTACTACTACTACTACTACTACTACTACTACTGCTACTACTACTACTACTACTACTACTACTACTACTACTACTACTACTACTACTACTACTTACCACCACCACCTTTACCACAACCACCTCCACCATCACTGCCACTACCTCCACCATTATTTCCACCTTCATCTCTCTCCATCCCCTCCCTCTCCCCTTCCTCCCCCCCCCCCCCGCCCTGATCCTTGCCCTTCCTACGACCCCCCCTTCTCTCCCCCCCCCCGCCCCCGAAAACTCCCCAAGCACTCTGACCTACGTACCTCCATAGCCAGTGTAACAGGCGAAGATGACCCAGGCGACGCAGACAGCCCAGACCCACTTGGCCAGCGCCTCGTAGACAGCGATCTGGTCCATGCTCCACCGGGCCCCGTGCATCAGGTCCTTCAGGTTGTCATGGGTGACGTACACCAACGTCAGACCCACTGCCCACGCCGCCACCCACCCCAGGGACACTGCCAGCTGCAAGGAGATATTTGTGACGCTCCACCATGAAATGAGTCGCTTAGCACATTACCTAATTTTGCGCTAGGAGCCCTTAAAGGCAGATGGGGGTCAAGTTGTCAAGTATATCCATTATTCTATCTTGTAATGAAATCTCAAGACATAATTTTTTTTTATATTTCTTTTGCTTTTAAATGTGTTTTGAAACTACCCAAGCCCTCATTCTGACAACCTGTTTCGAAAGAAAACTTTCTCATTTTCCCGTTTCTCATTTTGTCACATCCTGCAGTATATCATTTCAATTTGTAATAACTTTGCACACAATTGTCCGATTTTCAATCTGTTTTTTTTTGTATTGAATAGCCTTTTTATTGCAGATTAATAACTTGTCAATAACAAAAAATTGACCTCTGGTGTAATGCGACTCCTTATGTGGTGAAGCGTCACATTTTTCCCCTGGAGTTAACATCAGTCTGCTGCATGAGTAACAGCTTGCCCCCCTCCATACTTACTTACTTACCCAGGCTTTGTGCTCTAAAGACTAGAGCGCAACTTCCGAGACTGATGGGTGCCTACTACTACTACTGCTACTACTACTACTACTACTACTACTACTACTACTACTACTACTACTACTACTACTACTACTACTACTACTACTACTTCTACTACTACTACCGCTACTACTACTACTACTACTACTACTACTACTACTACTACTACTACTGCTACTACTACTACTACTACTACTACTACTACTACTACTACTACTACTGCTGCTGCTGCTGCTGCTGCTGCTGCTGCTGCTGCTACTACTACTACTACTACTACTACTACTACTGCTACTGCTGCTACTACTGCTACTACTACTACTACTACTACTACTACTACTACTACTACTACTACTACTACTACTACTACTACTACTACTACTACTACTAGTGTTGTTGTTGTGTTGTTGTTGTTCCCCAGCTTAACACTTTCTGGGGGGTCTGTCACCCAGAAGGAGTTCTCTGACTCACTCATCCATCCCACCTGGGAATCACTGTGGGATTGAAATTGCACACTACTGAATGAGAAGTTTGCGTGTATGACTATTTTCAAGTACCTCGCTCGCCATATAGGCAGCCATACTCCGACTTCAGAGGTTTTTTTTTCTCTCCTTTAAAGGAGAGTGCAGGTTGTTCTGTTAAGAGCTTTGTCATTGCTGAAGGCAATCTCAACACAACATTTTAGTGTAGGCATTGGCAAAATGAGCTGACATCAATAACTGACTGAACTTTTGGCCTCAGTCAAAACATCAGTGCTGATTCCACTCTCCCCACAAGTCTTTCGGGATGAGACTATAAACCGAGGCCCTGTGTGCGAACGCATGCAGAACATCCACACGCAGGACGGATAGCCTAGTGGTCAGAACATTGCGCTGGCAATTTGAAGACCCAGGTTCGAATCCCGGTCGAGGGGATTTTTTCTCCTGGAGTTAACATCAGTGCTGACTCCACTCTCTCCACAAGTCTTCCGGATGAGACTATAAACCGAGGCCCCGTGTGTGAACACACGCACGCAGAACATCTTGCGAACACGTTAAAATCCTGTTCCGCTTTTCGTAAGAGTAGGCCATCGTGTGCAGGTGGGAAAGGATGACAAGATTTACAAAAGTGGTGGTTATTATGGAGCAGCGTCGAGCGTGGTTACCCTTGGGATGGGTGACCGTTTGCGTGCAACTGTATTTGTATCCTTATCAGAGTGTTTTTTTTCTACAGAATTTTGCCAGGGACAACCCTCTTGTTGCCGTGGGTTCTTTTACGTGCGCTAAATAATGATGTGTAATACACGGGACCTCGGTTTAATCGTCTCATCTGAAAGACTAGCAACCAGACCACCACTTATGGTCTAATGAAAGGAGGAGGGGGGGGGGGGGGGGGGAGTTTGGTCCCAAACTGCCATCTGCCCATTTCTTCATCTTTTTGTTTTTCAATGATAGGATAACATCAGCTTTCCATCAAGTGATGGTAATGTATGGTTTATAGACCGCATGAAAATCCTTCTTGACAACTTACATCAGGGTCAGACCACATCTCTTCACCTCACTCCAGAATTCTTTTCCTTTCGATATCCTTCTTTAAAAAAAAAATCTAACATGGTTTTAAATCCATCTTGCTCTCTTTATTTTTCAAAGATGAAATTCATGCCTCTCCTCCTGTCCCTTCTAAAAGTTTATTTGAAATCATCAGTTGTGATCATTTACCATAGATCCTTCTCAGAGCAAGGGCCGGATGAAAAAAAATGTATATCAACACTTATCTGTAACCCTTGGGAATAAAGATTATCAATCAATCAATCAATCAATCAATCAATCAATCAATCAATCAATCAATCAATAAATCAATCACTCTCTCACTCCCCCTCTCGTTCCCTCTCTGTCTCTCCCCATTCTCTCTCCCTCCCTCTATTTCTCTCTTCCCTTCCTTTCTCTCCCTCTCCCTCCCTCCCTCTCCCCCTCACCCTCTCACTCTCTCTTTCCCAATCCCTTCGGTTCTCTCTCTCTCTCTCTCCCCCTCCTCTATCTCCCTCCCTCCCTCCCATTTTCTTTCTCTCCCTCCCCCTCTCTCTCTCGGTCCCCCCTCTCCCTTTTTCTTTCCCTCTCCCTCTCGTCCCCTCTCTCTCCTTCCATCTCTCCCTCATCTCTCTTTCCCTCCCTCCCTCTCTCCCCCCCCTCTCTCCCCCCTCTCTCCCTTCCTCCCCTCCCTACCTCTCCCCGTCACTCTCCCCCCTCTCTCTATCTCTCTCTCTTTCTCTGTTTTTAACATTTCTTACCGGGGGCAGCTTGGCCTTTCGCGATGTTTTGCTCAGAACAAAACCCAACAGCAAACCCACAGCGTAGGGCCCTCCCCTCCCTCTCCCCTCTCTCTTTCCATCCCTCCCTCTCCCCATCCCTCCCCTCCCTCTCCCCCCCCTCTCTCTATCTCTCTTTCTCTGTTTTTAACATTTCTTACCGGGGGCAGCTTGGCCTTTCGCGATGTCTTGCTCAGTACAAACCCCAGCAGCAAACCCACCGCATAGGGCCCCACACGGCACCAGGGTGTGAAGTACACTTTGGACATGTAGTCACCCGAATGTTGGCTATCACACACAGACACACATATATAAATATAAATACACCCACCCACACACACACGCACGCACACACACACACACACACACACACACACACACACACACACACACACACACACACACACACACACACACACACACACACACACACACACACATCGGGCCTGT
>CM060343.1:4821520-4826520 GCA_030674155.1 Stramonita haemastoma
GAAATTCCGGTGGGTTGCAAGCCATATAAAAACAATAACCACATCGCCCACATCTGGCTCCTAGCGCATGCAGGTCTGCTGCACACTGGGACCCAATCCCACCCAACCCCAACCCACCCAATCCCACATCACCCACCCACCCCATCCCGCATCACCAAAACACCCCATCCCACTTCCACAACCCACCCACACATCCCCAACCCACCCCAGTCCACATCCACAACCCACCCAACACCACCCACCCAAGTCTACATCCCTAACCCACCCAAACCCACCCACTTCCCTACCTCCACCCACCCCACCCAACCCACCCTACCCAACCCCAACACACACACAAACTCAGACTCACTCTGCATCGCCCACATCTGGCTCTGCTGTAGTCCCACTCCCAGCGTGTGCAGGTCTACTCCGCACTGGGACCTGGGGTCCACCCAACCCCAACCCACCTACACCCCAACCTCCATCCGTCTACCCCAACCCCAGCCCCATACCAACCCATTCACCCCACCCCACACCCCCACCCCACCCACACAACAAACTCAACGCTCAGTGCCAACATCCCCAACCCCCCATTCCCACCCACCCCTTCCACATCCCCAACCCACCCCACCCTACCTCCACCCAACCCCACCAACCCTACCCAAACCCAACCCCCACACACACAGCAAGCAGACTCACTCTGTATGGCCCACATCTGGCTCTGCTGAAGTCCCACTCCCAGCATGTGCAGGTCTACTCCGCACTGGGACCCAATCCCACCCAACCCACCTACACCCCTATATCCACCCGTCTACCCCAACCCCACCCAACCCCAACACCCATCCCCAACCCACCCATACAAAAGACTCACAGCTCAGTGCCCAGTTCCCCAACCCACCCAAACACCCCCCACCCACCCACATATCTCCCACCCCATCACATCCCAACCCACCCCACCTCCACCCGTCCACCCAATACCAACCCACCCAACCTCCCCCTACCCAACCCAACCCCAACCCACACACACAAACTCAGACTCACTCTGTATGGCCCACATCTGGCTCTGCTGTAGTCCCACTCCTAGCGTGTGCAGGTCTGCTCCGCACTGGGACCCAATCCCACCCTATCCCAGCCCCACCCACCCAAGTCTACATCCCCATTCCCCACCCCACCCCAACCACCCAACCCACATCCCCAACCCACCCCACCCACAAACAGACTCACTCTGCATCGCCCACATCTGGCTCTGCTGTAGTCCCACCCCCAGCGTGTGCAGGTCTACTCCGCACTGGGACCTGGGGTCCACAGGGAACTGGTTCTTCAGAGCCTCCATCAGCATAGCCTGCATCCCCACCTGCCCCGACACGTTACCCAGCAAGGATAGCCCCGAGGACGACAAGGAGGACATCAGACTGAAAGCCCAGAAGAGATTTATTCTTTTGATTTATTCTTTTATATCGAGGATAATGGAATAAGCACTCGTGTGCTTTTTTTACATGGGAGAGAGAGAGAGAGAGAGAGAGAGAGAGAGAGAGAGAGAGAGAGAGAGAGAGAGAGAGGAGAAGAGAGAGAAGAGAGAGAGAGAGAGAGAGAGAGAGAGAGAGAGAGAAGAAGAGAGAGAGAGAGGAGAGAGAGAGAAGAGAGAGAGAGAGAGAGAGAGAGAGAGAGGGTGAGATGGGTTAGTCCGGTGCCAGTTTTGATTTGGGTTGGGTTTGGGTTGGGTTGGGTTGGGTTAGGTTAGGTTACATTATATTATATTATATTATATTATATTATATTATATTATATTATATTATATTATATTATATTATATTATGTTATATTATATCATAGTACAGCCTGCATCCCCACCTGCCCCGACACGTTACCCAGCAAGGATAGCCCCGAGGACGACAGGGATGACATCAGGCTGAAAGTCCAGAAGAGAGAGAGAGAGAGGGAGGGTAACAGTGAGATGGGTTAGTCTAGTGTCAGTTTTGTTGATATGGGTTGGTTTGGGTTGGGTGGGGTTGAGTTGGGTTGAGTTATGTTATGTGTTGTTGTGTTATGTCATGTTATATTATAATATATCATGTTTTGTTGTGCTATGTCATGTTATGTTATATAATGTTTTGTTATATAATATTATGTTATGTTGTTATGTTATGTTATATTATCTTATTTTATACTATACTATACCATACCATACCATACCATACCATACCATACCATACCATACCATACCATACCATACCATATATCATATCATATCATATTCTATTCTAATCTATTCTATTTTATTCTATTCTATTATATTACATTATATTATGTTATATTGTATTGTATTTCACGTATTTATATTGTATAATGTTATATCATATTGATATACCTCCCTAAACCACAACAATAAAAAATATAGAAATAAATAATACAAGAATAAATAAAGAAACAACACTACAACAACAACAAAAATTAAACAAATAAAATACATATTCACCTAGGATCCTGCAGAATCGCTCTCACAATATCCCCAGCAGAACTACTCCCATTCAGGGAGCCCAGAGAGCCGAGACCCTTCTCGACATCCTGGAAGATGGAGGTGAGCAACGTCTGCAACCTCTGACTGCTGACCCCTGCTGACCTTGACCCTGACCTTGACCTTGACCCTGGAAGGCTTTGGGCATCTGTTGGAGGATGCTCTGAAGAACTTGGGAGGAGTTGGTTCCTTGTACTAGAGCCTCGATCCATGCCGGGATGCCGTTGGTTCTAAGATAGGATGGGAGGGAAAGGAGGATTTTGTTGTTAGATAGTGTTGTGTGTGTGGGGGGTTGAGGGGTGGGAGGGTGGGTGGTGGTGGTGGGGTGTGTGTGTGTGGGGGGGGGGGGGGGGGGGTGTGTGGGGGGTGGTGTGTTGCGTGTGGGGGGGGTGAGGGTGGGTTGTGTGTGTGTGTGTGTGTGTGTGTGTGTGTGTGTGTGTGTGTGTGTGTGTGTGTGTGTGTGTGTGTGTGCTTGTCTATCTGTCTGTCTGTATATGACACACAGACAGCAGACACACACACACACACACATGCTCTGTGCACGCACACACAAACACAAAGACATACACAAACACGCCCCTACCACCCACAGACCCCCTCCCCCATCCCACAGACCCCCTCCCCACCTCACCCAACCACCCCACCCACCCCCCCCAAAAAAAAAATCGTCCACTCAACAAAACAAACCACCCCACCAAAAAACAACAAACAACCAACCAACCACCCAAAAAACCCATCCCAACACTTACCTCGAATCAGCAAAGAGATTGGTCAGAATCTGAGCCACGTCATTTCCGCCGTGGGAAGCGGCGCCCCGACCTTGGAAAATGGCGGGCAGCTTGGAGACCAGCTGACTCAAAGCCGAGGCGGCATCACTACTTCCCGTGGAATTGTCCTTCAGAGCTCCGAACAGACTCTGCACCACGTTCAGGATATTGTCGTTCCACGTGGAGCCGTTACCCGCGGTGGCGGTGGCTGTGTTGGTGGTGGTGGTGGTGGTGGTGGTGGTGGTGGTAGCTTGGTTGTTGTTGTTGGCTGCTTGGGCTTGGACGCCGTGGTGGTTGCTGGTGGTGGTGAGTAGGAGGAGGAGTAGTAGTAGCAAGGTCTTCGGAGAGTTGAAGAGGAGTGACAGGGAGGGTGGTGTTGCCCTGCCCATGGCGTTTTTTGGTGGTGGGTGGGGGATACCGTTAGGACCTGAGAGAGGAGAGAGAGAGGGGGGTGGATTTTTGTTTACAGAGGTTTTATGAAAGAAGCGGGTTTTAAGTTAAATGAAAAACAAACAAACAAAAGAAATAAACAAGAATAATAAAAGTGAACATGTTGTTTCACAATGTAAGACTGTGTGGGCTTATACTAGTCATTGAGGAGAACACTGAGCACTGAAATGATTTAATGTACAATGGCCTTGGACCACAATACATTGGTTGGGCTTGGGGTGTACCAATACGTTCTTCCATATCATTTATAAAGCAAATGCACAATTAAGAATGATTTATCACTGATGGAAGAAGAAAAACACACATTTACTCTTTTTTCCTGATGACAAACCTCAAATCAACCATAACCTAATCACAGAAAGACTATTGTGTTTGGGAAAATTCATGTATATTGAATACATATCAAATAACAGTTATTCAATAAACTGCTTGAGACAACGTTGTTTTCCTTTTGTTTATAAAATGAAAGATATATCTAGACAAACCATGCATGTACTCATCATTTGCTACTCTGAGCAGATCTGGCAATGGTGCATTTATACATTTGCTTAAAAACTTTTCTCTCAAGCTTGTGTACATGCAACATTCCAGTAGAAAGTGGGCTTCATTTTCAATTTTCGTTTTACAAAACGGACACAATCTGTCTTGAATATTATCACTATATCTATACACATTATTATTAAGAGGTAAAACGTTAAACCTTGCTTGTGCAATTGCTACACGAAAACAGTAGACATCTATGGACTTTAAATACTGCTCTTTTGAAAAAATACTTTTAAACGATCTATAAATATTATATCTTTCTTTATCTCTTATAGTCTCATCCCATTCTTGAATGAACATACCCACTAATCTTTGTTTAAACAAACTTACAAAAAGCTTTTACACCCCCAACACTTTGTTGTATCCAAACAATGTTAAAACCTGTTTCACATAAATTTCCCTTATTTTTGAAATCCATCAATACTTACCATTTCTGTCTAACTCTAACTGCATGCAGTAAGCATTATATAATATTTTATTTTGATCCAATTGCTATAGTTTTAACCAGCACTTAATGGTATTTGTACATGAGTTGACATAGAGTGGATATATACCTAAATCACCGTATACTATCTTGTTAGGTGTTCTTACAGGTACTCCTAAAAATCTTTTACATGCCATCAAATAATTTTTCTCAATATGTTCTAATCTGTTTGTGTCCCATTTTTCTGATGAACAGTCATCGAGGGGAGGGAGAAGAGAGAGAGAAGAGAGAGAGAGAGAGAGAGAGAGAGAGAGAGAGAGAG
>CM060343.1:4829020-4831520 GCA_030674155.1 Stramonita haemastoma
AGCGCATCGCCACAAGTGCAGCGCCTACCCATTATTATTATTATTATTATTATTATTATTATTATTATTATTATTATTATTATTATTATTTTTAATATATACAGCCCCGAGCGCCGCTGGGGACTCCAACTCCCCGATTTTTGTCAATCTTGTCCTGTGTGCCGGTAGGAGTGGATGACAAAATTATTTTAAAAAAACACACAAAAAAACCAGCATGCACACAAGTGTCGTGTTTAGACACCATCCCTGAGGGGGAAAAAAAAAATAATGGGTAGGCGCTGCACTTGTGGCGACGCGCTCTCTCCCCGGGGAGAGAGAGCAGCCCGAATTTCACGCAGAGAAATCTGCTGTGACATAAAGTGGTATAAAATAAAAATAAAAATAATGAAGTTCATCGACTGCCTTGCATACACCTGGTTGATTGTTTTTTTTCCGTTCCTCAGCTCGAGAAGAGAGAGAGAGGAGGGGGAGAGAGAGAGAGAGAGAGAGAGAGAGAGAGAGAGAGAAGAGAGAGAGAGAGAGAGAGAGAGAGAGAGAGAAGAGAGAGAGAGAGAGAGAGAGAGAAGAGAGAGAGAGAGAGAGAGAGAGAGAGGAGAGAGAGAGAGGAGAGAGAGAGAGAGAGAGAGCTCTGTGTGTTTATTTATGGTGAGACTTTGTCGTAGTTATAGTCTTCAATTTTGGATCCTGCCACTTAAAAGTTATCCTGGGCAGAAGTTAGGGGAGGGAACATAGTGAATGATGATAATAATAATAATGATAATTAATAATAATAATAATAATAATAATAATAATAATGATAATAATAATAATAATAATAATAATAATAATAATAATAATAATAATAATGATGATGATGATGATGATGATGATGATGATATCAATTATAGACTAATATATAGATAAATGAATAAATAAATAAATAACTAGAATCAAAAATGGAAAATATGTACACATTTAGCAATAAAAACGCCCCAAACAGATCAAAAATCATACACAAAATAAGATGATAGAATAAAAATAATAATACTAATAAATATGAAAATGTTGATAAAACCAAGAGAAAAAGGGATGTATATATATATATGTGTGTGTGTGTGTAGGCATCCGTTAGTCTCAGAAGACTATGAAGTTACGCTCTCTAGGCTCTAGAGCACAAAGCCTGGGTAAGTAAGAATGAAGGGCAAACTGTTACCCATGCAGCAGACTCCTGCCTGCACACAATAGCCTGCTTTTCCCTAAGGTGCAACGAGTTTTTAACGTGTACGCAAGATGTTCTGGGTGCGTTCACACACAGGACCTTGGTTTATAGTTCTTTATAGTCTCATCCGAATGGATTTTGACATTTAGTTCGATTTTTTTCGTCAAACTGGGAAGAACGGGTGAGGCTGGGAATCAAACCCAGAACCCCAGGGTTACTTGTTGGCAGGTGAACGTCTTAACCATCCTGGCACCTTCCTTCCCTACATATAAAAATAAATATTAGATATGTATAGGCAGATGATCTATCTATATATATATATGTATATAATATACATATATGTATATAATATATATATAATATATATATATATATATATATATATATATATATATATATATATATATATGTAGTAAAATAAGGATAAAAACACGACTGGTTCAGCTTCATCTCTTTATTTTCAGCAAATTTTCGCGTCTATCCTGAAGATTTATCAGGCTGAATATTTTACAATTTTACCTCAGCTGTGTCCCTGGAGAGAGCGGTGCCCAGCAGAATTGTGGGTTTTTATCAAGTCAACTCTATCTATCTATCTATCTATCTATCTATCTATCTATCTATCTATCTATCTATCTATCTATCTATCTATCTATCTATCTTTCTTTCTTTCTTTCTTTCTTTCTTTCTTTCTTTCTTTTTCAAACCATGGTGTGCCGGTGGGAACAGATGACATTTACAAAACTGCATACACACGCGGACTGGATGTAAAAAAAAGCATATGATTGCCTATTCTATTATCATCGATATAAAAGAATAAATAAGTAAGTAAATAATATATAGATAAATAAATGAATCCATGAAAAATAAATATCAATCACGAATCACCCAGGGTTACTAAATAACCTCCCCTCCCCCCAAAAAAACACACCAAAAAACCAAACCAAACCCAACCCAACTTACCTCCCTAAAAGAACAACAAAAAACCCTTTATGGCCAGGCCAGACTCCACTCCACAAGTGCAACAGACAGAAAAAAACACAAAATTTCCCAAGGGTCCTTTCGCGGACAGGACAGGTAAGCCAGTCTTCCTTGCCTGCCTTCCTACCAATGCCGCCAAACTGCCACCCCTGCCACTAACGGTGGGGACTGGAGAGGACTGAGGGGGTTAGTTCCATTATCTATCACCTGGCTTAGTCAACGGGCAAGGTGAGGCAGGCAGATAGGTAAGGTAGAGATGTCTGAGTCACCCTGTTGCTACCTTTGAAAAAAAAAAAAAAAAAAGGTCGCCAGAATTTCACAACA
>CM060343.1:4836520-4841520 GCA_030674155.1 Stramonita haemastoma
TTTCTTTTGTTACATGACTTCATTTGTTTAACGGAGACTTTCATTGCTACTGATTTTTCTTCACCGTTATTTGATGATTATGTCATTTTTACACTAAAGGCTAGGAAGTTATCACACCATGGAAGATATTCAGGAGGAATTATTGTTATGGTTAGAAAAAGTTTGAAACATACATTGAGCAGATTGCAGATAAAAATGAACATGCAGTTATTATTAAAGTTCACAAAGACATGTTTTCCACTGACCACCACATCATGTTTATCTGTACATACATTCCACCTCACGACTCTGTTCACTGGAGAGATGAGCATAATGGATTTGGTTTAGAAGTACTGGAACAGACTATATTAGATATGCAGGAGTTTTATGGCAGTTTTCATATTCTACTTACAGGTGACCTTAATGCAAGGACAGCCAGTTATAACTATTCTTTTGATGTTGATGATTTCAACTTACACAAACCTGATATTACTAGCTCTGTTTATGAATTTTCTAGACAGTCAGATGACCTTCTCACAAATACTTTTGGAAACCAATTACTTGAGGTTTGTAATATGTTTGATTGTGTAATTTTGAATGGTTTATGTAAATATGATTTTGATGGTAGTTATACTTATATTGCAGGTTCTGGGGCAAGTACCATAGACTATTTTGTTATGTCTTGTGAACTGCTTGCATTGATTGATATTACTGCTGTTGATGCAAAAAACATATCAGAATCGGATCATTTGCCTGTTGTTATGAAAATGAAACAGAAGAATAACATAATTGATGATTATAATAGAACCAGGGACATAGAAGAAAGTACATCTATTGTAGAAAAACTTAGATGGGATGATACAAAAAATGACAATTTTATTAGTGTATTAAGAAGTGACGACAGCAAAAATAGAATAGCAGATGCTCTGAATTTGTTACACTTTGATGTTGATAGAGCTTTGTCGATATTTGTAGAATGTTTAACTGAAGCCAGCAAGTGTATGTATGTTAAATTTCGCAAAGGGCAGAGAAAGAGATCTGAATGGTTTGATAGAGACTGTAGGGAAGCAAAAAAGACAGTAAGAAGCACTTTAAGGCAATTTAGAAGGACTAGGCAGGAAGACGATAGAATTGGTTATGTGCAGGCAAGGAAAATGTACAAAAAGCTACTGAAGACAAAAAGACAAAACTTCAGAAAATTAAAGGCTGAAAGCTTAGTTAACAATATTTCTGATTCTCCAAATTTTTGGAGAGAGTTAAAAAACATGGGGTGTGGCAATAGAACTCTTTTCAAGAACAATATAGAAACAGCTGATTGGGTCAACCATTTCAAGTTTGTTTTTCAAAGCAACAGAAGTTCTAGCTTTAATCACTGTCACAGTGATATAGACCTATTAGAAGAAACAGACCATGAACTTAACCAAAAAATTTCAGAAGAAGAGCTGAAAAGAGCAATAGACAAATTGAAATGTGGCAAGGCAAGTGGCCTTGATGAAATAACTGCTGAAATGTTGAAGAATGGAGGCCAAGAGGTACATGGTTTTCTTATAAATTTATTCAATACTATTTTTGACAAAGGTATTTACCCACAAGCCTGGGCTAAGGCTATCATAGTTCCCATTTTTAAGAAGGGGGATCCTAATAACGTGGACAATTATAGGGGAATCTCTTTGTTGAGTATCTTATCCAAGTGTTTTACTTCAATATTAAACAATAGGCTGTATTCTTGGCTTGAAAATAACGAAATGATATCTGAAAATCAGGCAGGCTTCAGAAAAAAGTACTCCACTATTGATCAGATCTTTAACCTGCATGCATTTGTTCAGAAGTACATGAATAAGAAAGGTCAAAAATTATATGTTGCATTTATAGACTTCAAAAAAGCGTTTGATTCTGTTAAACATAATTTACTTATAGAGTGCATCCAAAATCAGGGAGTAAAGGGAAAGTTTCTTGCAGCAATGTCAGCTATGTATCAAACATTATTTTCATGTATACGTGCAAACGGTGAATTGTCTGAATATTTTGAATGCCCCATTGGTGTGAGACAAGGATGTGTGTTAAGCCCTACTCTTTTTTCGATATTTATTAACCATTTATCTGAGTCTATAAATAAGAAAGGTAAACATGGAATACAGCTAGTACCTGACATTATGGAAGTCTTCATTTTACTTTTTGCAGATGATGTGGTTCTTATTTCAAGTACTCCTGGAGGTTTACAAAACCAATTGAATGTATTGAAATCTTGTTGTGATGATTTGCAATTAAATGTTAATTCTGAAAAAAGTAAAGTAATGGTCTTTAGAAAAGGGGGTTTTCTTGGAAAAAAAGAACAATGGGTTTTCGATAATTTCAAATTAGAAGTGGTGAACAAATATTGCTATTTGGGGTTTAATTTTACAACAAAACTTAGTGCTAAGCTAGGCACAGATCACCTTGTGACAAAGGGAAAGAAAGCTGTTGTAGAACTAAATAGGGTTTTCAATAAATATAAAGAAATTAATGCTGAAACATTTTTCAAGATCTTTGATATCAAAATACAGCCAATTCTACTATACTCATCTGAAATATGGGGGTTACATAAATTGGAACATATAGAGAAAGTTCACATGATTGCCTGTAAGAGATTTTTGGGTGTACCATTGAAAACTCCAAATAAAATGATATATGGCGAGCTTGGAAGATACCCTCTCTATATCAACTCCTATAGAAATGCTCTTAGATATTGGTTTAAACTTTTACAAATGAATCCCGACAGATTACCTTATAATGCTTATCAAATGTTGCTTGACATGGATAAATCTGGAAAGAACTGCTGGGTTACTAAGATAAGACAAATTCTTTGTGATACAGGATTCAGCTTTGTTTGGCTTCAACAGGGAGTAGGTGATGTTAAAGCTTTCTTACGTTTATTTAAACAGAGACTGATTGATTTATTTATCCAAGAATGGTATAGCACAGTTAGGGACCGAGACAGGTATGACAGCTACAGGAGTTTCAAAACAACATTTGGTAAAGAAGAATATATTCTACAGTTAGATAGTTACTGCTTTAGAGTTGCTGTGTCACAGGTGAGATGTAATGCTTTGCCACTTAATAACAATGTACATCGATATAGTGAACGGAACCAAACTAAAGAATGTCCATTTTGTAAACCAAAAGTTGAAGATGAACACCATTTCCTTTATGAATGTTTCATGTATAGTGATTTAAGAGTCAAATTTTTAAGTAATTGTGTGGACACACCTTTACACGATCTTCTTAAAGCAGAAAACACCAACAGAAATTACAGTTTGTCTAGATTTATTTTTCACGCCATCAATAAGAGAAAGAAATCACTGTATTAGGATAGTTAACTTACAAAGGAAGATAACAGCTACCACCTTGTGATAAATATATGTAGCATATGCATTAACAAAGATAATGGTTCCCATTTGGTTATGATTTAAGAAGCCATGTCTTTTTTCTTTTTTCTTCACAGACATACGAAAGGTATATCTAGATAAAATTGTGATTGTGTTTGATACAAATGCCCTTTTATGTATAATATGTGCTTTGGCTTTACGATTTTTCAAAGGAATTGAACATGATAATTATGATGTATTTTTTAGTTTTGCCCATTGCGGGACACTTGTCAACATTCCCACACCAACCATATGTATTGTGGCCCAAGGCCGATGTACATTAAATTTCTGAGTTCTGAGTTCTGAGTTCTCTCTCTCTCTGTCTGTCTGTCTGTCTGTCTGTCTGTCTGTACTTCTCTAGGTGCAGTCAACCCCGCTAAACTGAACAACAGGGATTGTATAAATTATGGTTGTTGTTACGTTCCCCAGCTTAACATTTGGGAGTGTCTCAAAACAGGCACTGGATCGCATTCATCACAACAAAGACTTCTCTCTCATCTTTGCACGAAAGCGTGTCAAGTTGATGGGGGGATAGGGATAGCTCAGTTGTCAGGTTACTCGCTTTCCCCGCAAGCTAAGGTTAAACAACATTCAGCGTGGTTACCGAATTGATAAAGTTACTGTTTGCACACGTCTTGGCTTCAGTACAGTCCCTCCAGTTCATCCAGCTGTCAATGGGTACCTGCCCTCTTTAGGGTCAGGGAAGGTAAAGCAGCGAGGGAGAAGACTTGGGCGCCGCCCTCAATATGCTGGCCCCTAGAAAAGCTGAGGTCTCTGATGCCTCGCTCCCTTACGACCACACAGGTTATAGGACACGTTATGGGAAGTCATCTAGAATATGCAGAAAATCTTGCGCACACGTTAAATCCTGTTCCACTTTTCGCAAGAGTAGGTTATTGTGTGCCGGTGGGAATAGATGACAAGATATATTAAAGTGCATGCACACGGGGACTGGATGTAAAAAAAGCACACGAGTGTTTATTTCATTATCCTCGATATAAAAGAATAAATAAATTTAAAAAAAAATCTAGTTCACAGTATCGGCCTACAACTTTTTAAATTTTTTTCTTGAAATCGACGCCATGGCGGACATTGCAAAGAACATATGTAATGGCTGACCCCAATCTACGACCTTGCAGAGTTCACAAAATGGATGCCCCGAAAGGGAGATAAGTACAAAAGAGTGACACCACAAAGAAGGGTGGGGAAGGGGGGGGGGAGGGAGAATTCCTATTTCTCTGTTGATATCTAGGCAGCCCAAACAGCCCACTTCTCAAGGGTGTAGACACCGATAGATAGATAGCAACGGGGGCAGGCGTTATTGCATACTTTTGGCTTAAGGAAATCACCCTACAATATCAGGGTCACAACCCGGTCAAGTATGGTAGATATCTCGTATCAAAAGTTGTGGTTTTTTTGTAGTTTCTTCTCTTCCCTCTCTATCACAGCGCACATAATTATTCATCATCACTCAGTCAAGAGTGTTAAATTTAGTGCGCCCTTTCCTTTTACCAAGTCCAATGATAATGGAATAAGCACTCATGTGCTTTTTTCATTCAGTCCCCGTGTGTATCTCAGTCGCTTAACGCCACAGAAACCGGGATAAGCACCGGCCTG
>CM060343.1:4846520-4858485 GCA_030674155.1 Stramonita haemastoma
TGCAGTCTGATTACACAAGTCCTTTTTATATCAGTTCCACCGTATCCAAGTTTCCCCAAGTTAAGGTTAAGCAGCATCGAGCGTGGTTACCAAGTGGGTGGGTGACCCTTTGCGTGCCTTAGCTTCAGTACAGTCCCCTAGCTGTAAATGGGCACCTGCCCTCTTCAGGGACAGGGAAGATAAAGCAGTGACGGAGAGGAGATGGGCGCCGCCCTCAATAAGCTGGCTCTTGGAGAAGCTGAGGTCTCTGACATCTCGCTCCCAAACGACCGCATAGGTTATGGGACAAGTTACCTTTTTACCTTTTACAAGGAGCAAGTAAACTGACTGCCATTATCACTACTATCACTATACGCAGTACCAAAATATAAAATCTCAACACATACTAGTAAGCACCCTCAGTCTCGAAAGACTATGGAGTTGCGCTCTAGTCTTTAGAGCGCAAAGCCTGGGTAAGTAAGTATGGAGGGCAAGCTGCTATCCTTGCAGCAGACCCCCCCCCCCCCCCCCTCTCCACGCCACTGGAATGATCCATTGGAAAGGCAATGACTGATACGAATGGTTCCAGTACCGTCGCAGGAGCCACCAGAACGTTGCAATATACAGCCCCGAGCCGCCCTGGGACTCCAACTCCCCGATTTTTCCTCAGGGATGGTGTCTAAACACGACACCTGTGTGCATGCTGTTTCTTTGGTAATAATTTTGTTATCCGCTCCTACCGGCACACGATGGCCTGCTCTTCCGAAAGGCGGAACGGGGTTTTAACGTGTGCGCAAGATGTTCTGCGTGCGTTCGCACACGGGGCCTCGGTTTATAGTTCATCCAAACACATACTAACCACCACCAAGAAGAATGTATCCTTCAGGTCGAAAGATCCAAGCAAATCTAAGAGAAACAAAGACAGAAATAACTCCATGGTTTTTAAAAATAAATAAAACAAGAAATCAACTATAGAAGAAGACTAACGGCAGCGCAAAGCATTTAAGGATAGTCTAGTGGTCAGAACATTGCGCTCGCAATTTGAGGATTCGGTTCGGTTCCCGTTCGAGGGGATTTTTCCCCTGGAGTTAACATCGTGCTGACTCCACTCTCCCTAAAAGTCTTGATATGAAAAATCTCCTCAGTGCAACACTATATTCGTGCCTTGGGGTCTATTACCGTGCAAAAGTAAGTGGGGTTAGCACGGCGCTGAATGATTCTTTTCACCAAGACTGATATGCACAACTGTCAGAGATTGACAGATTCGAAAGGTAGAGATCATTTAAATCACTGTTACAGCCTGAAAACTATCTTAACTGCTATAACCATAGGTAAATTTAGGCATGTACTGGTTAAGTTTCGATTTAGAATTGGTGATTGAAATGTAAATAACATATTTATTTTATTTTATTTTATATCACTTTATGTCACAGCGGATTTGTCTGCATGAAATTCGGGCTGCTCTCCCCGGGTAGAGCGCGTCGCCACAAGTGCAGCGCCTACCCATTAATTAATTTTTTTTTTTATTGGACAGCTCAGAGCCGACCTGGGGGCTCCAACTCCCCGATTTTTCCTTCTGGAGTTAACTTCAGTGCTGACTCCACTCCCCCCAAAAGTCTTTCACCGAGGCCCCGTGCGAACGCACGCAGAACATCTTGCGTACACATTAAATCCTGTTCCGCTTTTCGTTAGAGTAGGCCATTGTGTGCCAGTGCGAACAGATGACAAATTGACAGAACTGCACACACACGGGGACTTTTCGGTAAGTTTCAAGGTTTTGGGCGCCTATCCTGAATACAAGAAGCTCGATTTGTACAGTTTGTTTCTGGGTCTAGGAAATATTAGAAAGAGGTTGTGTTTATGCTTGTTAATTTTAAACATTTGATCGTCTAGGGATGTGCTATAACTAGGCTTTGATCTGCGTTTAAGAGAATTAGCTTCGTACATTTCTATCTTAAATTGTTCATTTGCACTATGGATTAAGATAGGTTCTGAAGTTTATCTCTGATTCAAAATCTTATTTTACCTAAGGAAATTTAATTCTTATACATGGAGCATGTTTGTCCTACACTGAAAGAGAATGTATTAATCCAATGTACTCTGTGTGTATGTGTGGGTGTGTGTGCATACGAGCCCAGCGTGGGCGACCTAATCTAGATCTATCAGCCTAATTTAGATCTATCAGCGTGGCAGATAAAGCAGCACGGGTTTGTTTTGAAATTCAAATTAAGAAGGGGAGGGGGGGGGGGGGGGGGGGGAGGAGTGGTGGCCCAGGCTTATTTTCAAACAAGGTGCTGCCTTTGCTGTGATTGGTGGCTGAATTTAGGACACTGACGACAGGAGTTGGGAATGTGACCCCATTCTGTGAAAGAAATTGGCGGCAGTTTGCTTAAGTGTCTGCTAAAGTCTCTTTACAAACTGGGATATCAGATGGACAGATCTCCCAGTGGGCATAAAGGGGGAAGGGGGGTATCAGTATAGAAAGTATGACCATTTCTGAAATTCTCTGTAAATTCTTTTCTATCTCTCTCATTGTTTCTGCCTTGGTCATTTTTTTCCTGTCACCACCTTTTTGTCTATTGTCTGCTTTCTTGGGTCATTCCCCTACGTTTTTTGCAAAAAGACATTAAAGATTACAGTTCTCTCCTACACTGAAGAGCAATACACTGGGCCTGACTTGTGAGGTGCTTAATAGCAGCACTAGGCATGGTTTGTTCATATGACACACAAGAAAAGCTACTGTCTGAGGGTTCAAAGAAGCAAAAGTTTGGGGGTGGGGGGAAGGGTGTAAGTTTGTAGCAGTTTGTGTATGCTGTTCTGTGCATGCATGTCAACTATCTGCATGAGTGAATGTTCGTATGCATGTATATGTTTGCATGTATGAATGAGTTAGGTGTATTTGCGTGAATGTCTCCATACATGCAAGTGTGCGTGGGGGTGTGTATGTGTATGTGTGTTTGAAAGGCAACCCTGGACAGTACAAAAAATACAAACCAAACATACATATATGAAAAACTACTGTCTGATGAACTGCAAGAATGTTTAGATTCAAATAAATACCCAAGCAACAACATCTTACCTTCACTACAGGTATGTCACAAACTGTTAAATTTCTAGGCGCCCTGGGTACAGGTGTTTGTTAGGATGGAGGTGGTGAACTACCCTGCTACTGCTGTTGATGGTATCAAAGTACCCTGCAGTGGAAACAGATATGGAAAGGAAAGAAAAGGGGGGGATGTCGATTTCGCGCGCTTTTAGATAGGTTTATATGCTCGGAGAAGATTCACGAAAAAGCTTTTATATGGAGCATACTAGCAGCAGTTGTGTGTTGATAGTGGGCCATTCTGATTGGTTGTTATTTCAGTACAACCACCACGTTTATTTAGAGTGCGTTACTATTTGAAAAAATCCAAAATAGGCCTACAACTAGACGTGAAAATACGCGCTGTCTCTCTCTCTCTCGCTCTCGCTCTCTCAACACGAAGCCAAAGAGCTACGAAAGCTAGTTTGTCGGAAGGAAAGCTGCGACCAAAAACAAGCATTGCGCAGAAGAATATTGACAGTACACAGCCATATGATGCACCAGGGCAAACTGGGGGGTGGCCGCCACATGCGCGCACACAAACGAACACACTGACAAACACCAGCGCGCGAGCGCGTGCGCGCATGCATACCCACCCCCGCCCGAAAAAGGTGCTGTTTTGAGCCCGGATGCCAGCCAGAGAGCCGTTTGCAGCCCCGTCCGACCCCGACTTTTGCACGGTAAAAGACCCCACGGCACCTTGACAATATCGTACTGTATGCATACACTCTCTCCCACCATCTTGGATAGGTGTGGCGCCTGATTTGTGGCGACATGAGGGCCCGGAAGAGCTACGAAAGCTAGTTTGTCGGAAGGAAAGCTGCGACCAAAAACAAGCATTGCGCAGAAGAATATTGACAGTACACAGCCATATGATGCACCAGGGCAAACTGGGGGGTGGCCGCCACATGCGCGCACACAAACGAACACACTGACAAACACCAGCGCGCGAGCGCGTGCGCGCATGCATACCCACCCCCCGCCCGAAAAAGGTGCTGTTTTGAGCCCGGATGCCAGCCAGAGAGCCGTTTGCAGCCCCGTCCGACCCCGACTTTTGCACGGTAAAAGACCCCACGGCACCTTGACAATATCGTACTGTATGCATACACTCTCTCCCACCATCTTGGATAGGTGTGGCGCCTGATTTGTGGCGACATGAGGGCCCGGAAGAGCTACGAAAGCTAGTTTGTCGGAAGGAAAGCTGCGACCAAAAACAAGCATTGCGCAGAAGAATATTGACAGTACACAGCCATATGATGCACCAGGGCAAACTGGGGGGTGGCCGCCACATGCGCGCACACAAACGAACACACTGACAAACACCAGCGCGCGAGCGCGTGCGCGCATGCATACCCACCCCCCGCCCGAAAAAGGTGCTGTTTTGAGCCCGGATGCCAGCCAAGAGCCGTTTGCAGCCCCGTCCGACCCCGACTTTTGCACGGTAAAAGACCCCACGGCACCTTGACAATATCGTACTGTATCTCTCTCCCACCATCTTGGATAGGTGTGGCGCCTGATTTGTGGCGACATGAGGGCCCGGAAGAGCTACGAAAGCTAGTTTGTCGGAAGGAAAGCTGCGACCAAAAACAAGCATTGCGCAGAAGAATATTGACAGTACACAGCCATATGATGCACCAGGGCAAACTGGGGGGTGGCCGCCACATGCGCGCACACAAACGAACACACTGACAAACACCAGCGCGCGAGCGCGTGCGCGCATGCATACCCACCCCCCGCCCGAAAAAGGTGCTGTTTTGAGCCCGGATGCCAGCCAGAGAGCCGTTTGCAGCCCCGTCCGACCCCGACTTTTGCACGGTAAAAGACCCCACGGCACCTTGACAATATCGTACTGTATCTCTCTCCCACCATCTTGGATAGGTGTGGCGCCTGATTTGTGGCGACATGAGGGCCCGGAAGAGCTACGAAAGCTAGTTTGTCGGAAGGAAAGCTGCGACCAAAAACAAGCATTGCGCAGAAGAATATTGACAGTACACAGCCATATGATGCACCAGGGCAAACTGGGGGGTGGCCGCCACATGCGCGCACACAAACGAACACACTGACAAACACCAGCGCGCGAGCGCGTGCGCGCATGCATACCCACCCCCCGCCCGAAAAAGGTGCTGTTTTGAGCCCGGATGCCAGCCAGAGAGCCGTTTGCAGCCCCGTCCGACCCCGACTTTTGCACGGTAAAAGACCCCACGGCACCTTGACAATATCGTACTGTATCTCTCTCCCACCATCTTGGATAGGTGTGGCGCCTGATTTGTGGCGACATGAGGGCCCGGAAGAGCTACGAAAGCTAGTTTGTCGGAAGGAAAGCTGCGACCAAAAACAAGCATTGCGCAGAAGAATATTGACAGTACACAGCCATATGATGCACCAGGGCAAACTGGGGGGTGGCCGCCACATGCGCGCACACAAACGAACACACTGACAAACACCAGCGCGCGAGCGCGTGCGCGCATGCATACCCACCCCCCGCCCGAAAAAGGTGCTGTTTTGAGCCCGGATGCCAGCCAGAGAGCCGTTTCAGCCCCGTCCGACCCCGACTTTTGCACGGTAAAAGACCCCACGGCAGCTTGACAATATCGTACTGTATGCATACACTCTCCCCACCATCTTGGATAGGTGTGGCGCCTGATTTGTGGCGACACGAGGGCCCGGAAGAGCCAGAAAGCTAGTTTGTCGGAAGGAAAGCTGCGACCAAAAACAAGCATTGCGCAGAAGAATATTGACAATACACAGCCATATGATGCACCAGGGCAAACTGGGGGTGGCCGCCACATGCGCGCACACAAACGAACACACTGACAAACACCAGCGCGCGAGCGCGTGCGCGCATGCATACCCACCCCCGCCCGAAAAGGTGCTGTTTTGAGCCGGCTGCCAGCCAAAGAGCCGTTTCCAGCCCCGTCCGACCCCGACTTTTGCACGGTAAAAGACCCCACGGCACTTGACAATATCGTACTGTATGCATACACTTCTCCCACCATCTTGGATAGGTGTGGCGCCTGATTTGTGGCGACAAGGGCCCGGAAGAGCAGAAAGCTAGTTTGTCGGAAGGAAAGCTGCGACCAAAAACAAGCATTGCGCAGAAGAATATTGACATACACAGCCATATGATGCACCAGGGCAAACTGGGGGGTGGCCGCCACATGCGCGCACACAAACGAACACACTGACAAACACCAGCGCGCGAGCGCGTGCGCGCATGCATACCCACCCCCCGCCCGAAAAAGGTGCTGTTTTGAGCCCGGATGCCAGCCAAGAGCCGTTTCAGCCCCGTCCGACCCCGACTTTTGCACGGTAAAAGACCCCACGGCACCTTGACAATATCGTACTGTATGCAATCCTCTCCCCACCATCTTGGATAGGTGTGGCGCCTGATTTGTGGCGACAGAGGGCCCGGAAGAGCCAAGAAAGCTAGTTTGTCGGAAGGAAAGCTGCGACCAAAAACAAGCATTGCGCAGAAGAATATTGACATACACAGCCATATGATGCACCAGGGCAAACTGGGGGGTGGCCGCCACATGCGCGCACACAAACGAACACACTGACAAACACCAGCGCGCGAGCGCGTGCGCGCATGCATACCCACCCCCCGCCCGAAAAAGGTGCTGTTTTGAGCCCGGCTGCCAGCCAAAGAGCCGTTTCCAGCCCCGTCCGACCCCGACTTTTGCACGGTAAAAGACCCCACGGCAGCTTGACAATATCGTACTGTATGCATACTCTCTCCCCACCATCTTGGATAGGTGTGGCGCCTGATTTGTGGCGACACGAGGGCCCGGAAGAGCCAAGAAAGCTAGTTTGTCGGAAGGAAAGCTGCGACCAAAAACAAGCATTGCGCAGAAGAATATTGACATACACAGCCATATGATGCACCAGGGCAAACTGGGGGTGGCCGCCACATGCGCGCACACAAACGAACACACTGACAAACACCAGCGCGCGAGCGCGTGCGCGCATGCATACCCACCCCCGCCCGAAAAAGGTGCTGTTTTGAGCCCGGCTGCCAGCCAAGAGCCGTTTCCAGCCCCGTCCGACCCCGACTTTTGCACGGTAAAAGACCCCACGGCAGCTTGACAATATCGTACTGTATGCATACACTCTCTCCCACCATCTTGGATAGGTGTGGCGCCTGATTTGTGGCGACACGAGGGCCCGGAAGAGCCAAGAAAGCTAGTTTGTCGGAAGGAAAGCTGCGACCAAAAACAAGCATTGCGCAGAAGAATATTGACAATACACAGCCATATGATGCACCAGGGCAAACTGGGGGTGGCCGGGGGCCCCCCCCCCCCCGCGCGCGAGCGCGTGCGCGCATGCATACCCACCCCCCGCCCGAAAAAGGTGCTGTTTTGAGCCCGGCTGCCAGCCAAAGAGCCGTTTCCAGCCCCGTCCGACCCCGACTTTTGCACGGTAAAAGACCCCACGGCAGCTTGACAATATCGTACTGTATGCATACACTCTCTCCCACCATCTTGGATAGGTGTGGCGCCTGATTTGTGGCGACACGAGGGCCCGGAAGAGCCAAGAAAGCTAGTTTGTCGGAAGGAAAGCTGCGACCAAAAACAAGCATTGCGCAGAAGAATATTGACAATACACAGCCATATGATGCACCAGGGCAAACTGGGGGGTGGCCGCCACATGCGCGCACACAAACGAACACACTGACAAACACCAGCGCGCGAGCGCGTGCGCGCATGCATACCCACCCCCCGCCCGAAAAAGGTGCTGTTTTGAGCCCGGCTGCCAGCCAAGAGCCGTTTCCAGCCCCGTCCGACCCCGACTTTTGCACGGTAAAAGACCCCACGGCAGCTTGACAATATCGTACTGTATGCATACACTCTCTCCCACCATCTTGGATAGGTGTGGCGCCTGATTTGTGGCGACACGAGGGCCCGGAAGAGCCAAGAAAGCTAGTTTGTCGGAAGGAAAGCTGCGACCAAAAACAAGCATTGCGCAGAAGAATATTGACAATACACAGCCATATGATGCACCAGGGCAAACTGGGGGGTGGCCGCCACATGCGCGCACACAAACGAACACACTGACAAACACCAGCGCGCGAGCGCGTGCGCGCATGCATACCCACCCCCGCCCGAAAAAGGTGCTGTTTTGAGCCCGGCTGCCAGCCAAAGAGCCGTTTCAGCCCGTCGACCCGACTTTTGCACGGTAAAAGACCCACGGCAGCTTGACAATATCGTACTGTATGCATACACTCTCTCCACCATCTTGGATAGGTGTGGCGCCTGATTTGTGGCGACACGAGGGCCGGAAGAGCCAAGAAAGCTAGTTTGTCGGAAGGAAAGCTGCGACCAAAAACAGCATTGCGCAGAAGAATATTGACAATACACAGCTATGATGCACCAGGGCAAACTGGGGGGTGGCCGCCACATGCGCGCACACAAACGAACACACTGACAAACACCAGCGCGCGAGCGCGTGCGCGCATGCATACCCACCCCCCCCGAAAAAGGTGCTGTTTTGAGCCCGGCTGCCAGCCAAGAGCCGTTTCCAGCCCGTCCGACCCCGACTTTTGCACGGTAAAGACCAGGTGTGGCGCCTGATTTGTGGCGACAGAGGGCCGGAAGAGCAAGAAAGCTAGTTTGTCGGAAGGAAAGCTGCGACCAAAAACAAGCATTGCGCAGAAGAATATTGACATACACAGCCATATGATGCACCAGGGCAAACTGGGGGGTGGCCGCCACATGCGCGCACACAAACGAAACACTGACAAACACCAGCGCGCGAGCGCGTGCGCGCATGCATACCACCCCCCCCGAAAAAGGTGCTGTTTTGAGCCCGGCTGCCAGCCAAGAGCCGTTTCCAGCCCCGTCCGACCCCGACTTTTGCACGGTAAAAGACCCACGGCACTTGACAATATCGTACTGTATGCATACACTCTCCCACCATCTTGGATAGGTGTGGCGCCTGATTTGTGGCGGACACGAGGGCCCGGAAGAGCCAGAAAGCTAGTTTGTCGGAAGGAAAGCTGCGACCAAAAACAAGCATTGCGCAGAAGAATATTGACATACACAGCCATATGATGCACCAGGGCAAACTGGGGGGTGGCCGCCACATGCGCGCACACAAACGAACACACTGACAAACACCAGCGCGCGAGCGCGTGCGCGCATGCATACCCACCCCCCGCCCGAAAAAGGTGCTGTTTTGAGCCCGGTGCCAGCCAAGAGCCGTTTCAGCCCCGTCCGACCCCGACTTTTGCACGGTAAAAGACCCCACGGCACTTGACAATATCGTACTGTATGCATACACTCTCTCCCACCATCTTGGATAGGTGTGGCGCCTGATTTGTGGCGACACGAGGGCCGGAAGAGCAAGAAAGCTAGTTTGTCGGAAGGAAAGCTGCGACCAAAAACAAGCATTGCGCAGAAGAATATTGACAATACACAGCCATATGATGCACCAGGGCAAACTGGGGGGTGGCCGCCACATGCGCGCACACAAACGAACACACTGACAAACACCAGCGCGCGAGCGCGTGCGCGCATGCATACCCACCCCCGCCCGAAAAAGGTGCTGTTTTGAGCCCGGTGCCAGCCAAAGAGCCGTTTCCAGCCCGTCCGACCCCGACTTTTGCACGGTAAAAGACCCCACGGCAGCTTGACAATATCGTACTGTATGCATACACTCTCTCCCACCATCTTGGATAGGTGTGGCGCTGATTTGTGGCGACACGAGGGCCCGGAAGAGCAAGAAAGCTAGTTTGTCGGAAGGAAAGCTGCGACCAAAAACAAGCATTGCGCAGAAGAATATTGACATACACAGCCATATGATGCACCAGGGCAAACTGGGGGGTGGCCGCCACATGCGCGCACACAAACGAACACACTGACAAACACCAGCGCGCGAGCGCGTGCGCGCATGCATACCCACCCCCCGCCCGAAAAAGGTGCTGTTTTGAGCCCGGCTGCCAGCCAAGAGCCGTTTCCAGCCCCGTCCGACCCCGACTTTTGCACGGTAAAAGACCCCCCCCCCCCCCATCTTGGATAGGTGTGGCGCCTGATTTGTGGCGACATGAGGGCCCGGAAGAGCTACGAAAGCTAGTTTGTCGGAAGGAAAGCTGCGACCAAAAACAAGCATTGCGCAGAAGAATATTGACAGTACACAGCCATATGATGCACCAGGGCAAACTGGGGGGTGGCCGCCACATGCGCGCACACAAACGAACACACTGACAAACACCAGCGCGCGAGCGCGTGCGCGCATGCATACCCACCCCCCGCCCGAAAAAAGGTGCTGTTTTGAGCCCGGATGCCAGCCAGAAGAGCCGTTTGCAGCCCCGTCCGACCCCGACTTTTGCACGGTAAAAGACCCCACGGCACCTTGACAATATCGTACTGTATGCATACACTCTCTCCCACCATCTTGGATAGGTGTGGCGCCTGATTTGTGGCGACATGAGGGCCCGGAAGAGCTAACGAAAGCTAGTTTGTCGGAAGGAAAGCTGCGACCAAAAACAAGCATTGCGCAGAAGAATATTGACATACACAGCCATATGATGCACCAGGGCAAACTGGGGGTGGCCGCCACATGCGCGCACACAAACGAACACACTGACAAACACCAGCGCGCGAGCGCGTGCGCGCATGCATACCCACCCCCCGCCGAAAAGGTGCTGTTTTGAGCCCGGTGCCAGCCAAAGAGCCGTTTCAGCCCGTCCGACCCGACTTTTGCACGGTAAAAGACCCCACGGCACTTGACAATATCGTACTGTTGCATACACTCTCCCACCATCTTGGATAGGTGTGGCGCCTGATTTGTGGCGACAGAGGGCCCGGAAGAGCAGAAAGCTAGTTTGTCGGAAGGAAAGCTGCGACCAAAAACAAGCATTGCGCAGAAGAATATTGACATACACAGCCATATGATGCACCAGGGCAAACTGGGGGGTGGCCGCCACATGCGCGCACACAAAGAACACACTGACAAACACCAGCGCGCGAGCGCGTGCGCGCATGCATACCCACCCCCGCCCGAAAAAGGTGCTGTTTTGAGCCCGGTGCCAGCCAAGAGCCGTTTCAGCCCCGTCCGACCCCGACTTTTGCACGGTAAAAGACCCCACGGCACCTTGACAATATCGTACTGTATGCTACACTCTCTCCCACCATCTTGGATAGGTGTGGCGCTGATTTGTGGCGACAGAGGGCCGAAGAGCTAGAAAGCTAGTTTGTCGGAAGGAAAGCTGCGACCAAAAACAAGCATTGCGCAGAAGAATATTGACAGTACACAGCCATATGATGCACCAGGGCAAATGGGGGGTGCCGCCACATGCCGCACACAAACGAACACACTGACAAACACCAGCGCGCGAGCGCGTGCGCGCATGCATACCCACCCCCCGCCCGAAAAGGTGCTGTTTTGAGCCCGGATGCCAGCCAAGAGCCGTTTCAGCCCGTCCGACCCCGACTTTTGCACGGTAAAAGACCCCACGGCACTTGACAATATCGTACTGTATCTCCCTCTCCACCATCTTGGATAGGTGTGGGCCTGATTTGTGGCGACAGAGGGCCCGGAAGAGCAAGAAAGCTAGTTTGTCGGAAGGAAAGCTGCGACCAAAACAAGCATTGCGCAGAAGAATATTGACAGTACACAGCCATATTTATGCAAACCCGGGCAAACTGGGGGTGGGCCGCCACATGCCGCAACAAACGAACACATGACAAACACCAGCGCCGAGCGGTGCGCGCATGCAAAACCCCCCCCCGCCCGAAAAAAAAAGGGGCTGTTTTGGCCGGGTGCCCGCCCGAAGGCCCCTTTGCAGCCCCCCCCGACCCCGATTTTTTTACGGGGAAAAGACCCCCGGGCCCCTTTACAATATCGACTGTATTCTCTCCCACCACTTGGTTTTGGTTGGGCCCTGTTTTTTTTTGGGGACAAGGG
>CM060343.1:4858585-4868585 GCA_030674155.1 Stramonita haemastoma
AAAAGTTTCGTAACTCACTCATTCTTTTACTAGTTCTAGGGAAAGAATTACCAAGAAGCAGGCTTTGTTTGAGCCAATTTGATGTGATGATAGGTCTGATTTGCTGCAGAGGCATAGTCAGTGATAGTTTCAACTGCATGAACAATAACCTGGTTATAGTTGATAAAACTGAAAGTTTAAGACAGGTTCTTAACCTTGTTAATAGTTGATGAAACTGACAGTAAAACTGGGTCTTGAAGATGAATTTTTAAAATCTGACTCTTTAGCTTAGGCACTTGGTCAGTTTCTGTCTGTAAGCACAAGTATGGATTCAGGAGTGGATATATATATATATATATCATTTAATCTTTGCTTTATAATTTTATCTCCAGATCTTTTTTTTTTTTTAAAGTTTTGTTAAATTTCTATATAATTGACCAGTTTATATTGTTTTACTCTCACAGTTACAATTTTTATCAAAATATGATTTAGTGTGTGTGTGTGTGTGTGTGTGCGCGTGTGTGTGCGCGTGTGTGTGCACTTGTGCATGTATGTGCGTGTGCATATGGGTATGTATATTCCCACTTCAGGGATGCACGCTGGGTATGTTTTTAAAATGTTTCCGTAACCCACCACATGCTGATCAGTATAAATCACAGGATCTTTGACGTGCATATTTAATCTTTTGCATATATATATATTATTATATATCTGATGTATAGATCTATATAGGCACTGGTATGTGCACTTGAAGTTGACCTGGGAGATCATAAAAAATCCCCACCCTTAATTCACCAGATGCTGCTGTCAATATTCAAACCCATGACTTCATGGAACCATGGGATTGAAGTCAAACTGTCTGATCCACTTGGCTCTACTGAAGTGTAGTGTCCGTCAGGTGCACAGTTAAGACCTGTGTAGTTTGTTGCAGATCCTATTTATATTCAACAAAAATTTTGTTATACCACTTTATGTCACAGCAGATTTCTGTGCATGAAATTCAGGCTGCTCTCCCCGGGGAGAGCGTGTCACCACAAGTGCAGCGCCTACCCGTTATTTGATTTATATATATTTTTTTTTTATTTACAGCCCAGAGCCACCCTGGGGACTCCAACTCCCTGATTTTTCCTCAGGGATGGGGTCTAAACACACCTGTGTGCATGCTGTTTTAAAAAAAAAAAATTTTGTCATCTGCTTCTACCAGCACACAGTGGCCTGCTCTTCCAAAAGGCAGAACGGGGTTTTAATGTATGCGCAAGATGTTCTGCATGCGTTCGCACACAGGACCTAGGTTTACAGCCTCATCCGAATGACTTTGACATTCAGTTCAATTTTTTTTGTTAAACTGGGAAGAAAGGGCGAGGCTGGGAATTGAACCCAGAACCTCACGGTTTACTTGTTGGCAGGCGAACATCTTTACCATCCTGCCACCTTCCCTTTCTGCCACAAGGACCGATAGCATTGTCAGATACACAGTTAAGACCCGTGTACTTTGTTGCAGATCCTATGTCGGCCATGAGGACTCAGTTATGTCCCTTGCCTTCAGCCCTGACGGCCATTACTTGGTGTCGGGCAGTCCCAATGGTGACCTGTACGTGTGGGACGCTGTGTTCGGCCACGGCCGATACCTGACCCTCCGAGTGGACGCACATGACCTGGGGGTCACCTGTTGTGAATTTTCCCCGACCTACGGCACTGCTGGTCAGTTTGGGAACATTTTTGCCAGAGCTTGCAGTTTGTTGTTGTTTGTTGTGTGTAGGTGTGTGTGTGTAGGTGAGTGTAGGTGTGTGTGTGTGTGGGGGGGGGGAGGGGGGGGGGGTAGGAGGGGGAGGGCTAAGGGGTGGGGTGTGGGTAGGGGAGGAGGAGGTTGTTATTATTATTGTTATTATTATTATTATTATTATTATTATCATTATTATTATTATTATCATTATATTATTGTTGTGAATTCTCCCCTACCTATGGCACTGCTGGTCACTTTGGGAACATTTTTGCCAGAGCTTGCAGTTTGTTGTTTGTTGTGTGTAGGGTGTGTGTGTGTGTGTGGGGGGGGGGGGGGGGGGGGTAGGAGGGGGAGGGCTAAGGTGTGGGGTGTGGGTAGGGGAGGAGGAGGTTGTTATTATTATTGTTATTATTATTATTATTATTATTATTATTATTATTTTATTATTACAGGCTGGAGGGTATGTGTGTGTGTGTTTATTAATTTATTTTAATTTTATTCTTTTATATCAAGGATAATGGGATAAGCACTCATGTGCTTTTTTCATCCAGTCCCCTTGTGTATGCAGTTTTGTAAATCTTGTCATCTGTTCCCACCGGCACACAATGGCCTTCTCTTTTGGAAAAGAGGAACAGGATTTAACATGTGCGCAAGATGGTCTGTGTGCGTTCGCACACGGGGACTCGGTTTATAGTCTCATCTGAAGGACTTTTGGGGAGAGTGGAGTCAGCACTGATTGTAACTCCTGGGGAAAAATTTTCCCTTCAACGGGAATCGAACCTGGGTCGTCTGATAGCGAGCGCAGTTTTCTAACCACTAGGCTATCGTGTCTCCTTAATGCATGTCACACAGCTGTCAATTTCCCCCCACTTTCAGCTCCTCTCAGCTGCTAATTAATCCATCCCATCCCAGCCCAGATGGGGCCAGCTGGTGCTATTAACAGCAGGAACTGACTGACCACACTTGGACTAGGTAAAAGGAGAGGGCGTGCTAACTATAGTATAGGGGGGACGGGATAGCATAAGGGGGGACGGGATAGCGTAAGGGGGACGGGATAGCGTAAGGGGGGACGGGATAGCGTAAGGGGGGACAGGATAGCGTATGGGGGGGACGGGATAGCATAAGGGGGGACGGGATAGCGTAAGGGGGACGGGATAGCGTAAGGGGGACGGGATAGCGTAAGGGGGGACAGGATAGCGTATGGGGGGACGGGATAGCATAAGGGGGGACGGGATAGCGTAAGGGGGACGGGATAGCGTAAGGGGGGACGGGATAGCGTAAGGGGGGACAGGATAGCGTATGGGGGGACGGGATAGCATAAGGGGGACGGGATAGCGTAAGGGGGGACAGGATAGCGTAAGGGGGGACGGGATAGCGTAAGGGGGGACGGGATAGTGTAAGGGGGGACGGGATAGCGTAAGGGGGGACGGGATAGCGTAAGGGGGGACGGGATAGCGTAAGGGGGGACGGGATAGCGTAAGGGGGACGGGATAGCATAAGGGGGGACGGGATAGCATAATGGTCAGAACATTGCGCTCGCAATTTGATGACCTGAGTTCGACTCCCGTTCGAGGGGATTTTTCCCCTAGAGTTAACATCACTGCTGACTCCACTCTCCCAAAAAGTCCTTCAGATGAGATTAAACCGAGGCCCTGTGTGCGAACGCGTGCAGAACATCTTGCGCACATGTTAAATCCTGTTCTGCTTTTCATAAGAGCAGGCCATAGTGTGCCGGGTGGGAACAGATGACAATATTTACAAAACTGCATACACACGGGGACCGGATGAAAAAAAGCACATGATTTCTGATTCTGTTATCCTCGATACAAAAGAATAAATAAAAAAATTGATAAATATATAAGTAAACTCTTGGCTGAGTGATGTTAGATCATTTGTGTGCTGTGGTCACGATGTGTATTTTCATGCGTTCATACATGCATAAATAATAGTGGTTATGTCTTTTCTAGTCAATGGTTTTAATAACATTGTGTCCATATATTGGTGGTGTGTATGTGCGTGTGAGTATGTGTGTGTGTCTGTGGGTGGGTGTGGGTGTGTGTATGTGCATGCGCGCACGCCTACGAGCGTGTTTTGTGATATTTTTATTTGAATGTGTAATGTTTGAACAAATATGAACCGTAGCTATCTTGTATCTTTTGCTTATGATTGGTATCAATGTGCCTGTCAGTATTGTAATTGCCCTTCAGGGATGATTAAAGTGTTTTTGACTTGACTTGACTTGACTTTTCAGGTGAGGAGCAGGTGGCAGTGAGCAGGCTGTTGCTGGTGACGGGAGGCAAGGACAACCTGATCAAGCTGTGGACCTTTGTCGCCCAGGTGGGATCGCCAGGTGTGTCCTAGGGTCCAGGTGGGCTGGGGAGTCTGCTTCTGTACTCGTAGTTTGGATGTTTTTCATGTAGTATATATATAATGTATGTAAAGGTAAAGGTGTCCCATAACTTATGCGGTCATAGGGAACAAAGGGTCAGAGACCTCAGCTTCTCTAGGGGCCAGCATGTTGAGGGCGGTGCCCATCTCCTCTCCCTCGCTGCTTTACCTTCCTTGACCCTAAAGAGGGCAGGTACCCATTTACAACTGGGTGAACTGGGGGAACTGTACTGATGCCAAGGTGTGCAAACGGTCACCCATCCAACTGGTAACCACGCTCGACTCTGCTTAACTTGACTTGGGGAAAGCGAGCGCTCTGACCACTGAGCTATCCCAACCCCTTATATATATATATATATATATATATATATATATATATATATATATATATATATATATATATATATATATATATATATATATATTTATAGACACACACACACACACACACACACACACACACACACACACACACATATTTTTAGCTCCAATTTTTGTTTGTTTTGTATTTCACTGTTACTCTGGCGCTGTATAAGAGAAGAGGCCTAATGGCTCCTGCATGATGTCAAGGTTAGAGTTGGTATGGCCAAGCAAAAGATGATTCAGTTAAAACAACATTTGGAAAGATAGAGGCATACCTAAATATCTCAAAGTCAGCATTTTCAAAACACTAATCTGGCTTGTATTGCTGTATGGGTCAGATGCCTGGACACTACGAAAATTGGAAAGAGACAAAATAAAGGCAGATGGAATATGGTTCTCCTGGCAACTTCCGAGAGTCAAATGGTCAGACAAAAAAACAAGTGAAAGCATTCTTGATGAACTCAAATGTTGGCTCAAATTGATAAATGCAGGCTGAGATATGTTGGTCATGCAAACAGAAACGCTCGCAGACAAATCTGATGACGACTGTAGTTCTCCAAGATAAGGTTGAGGGCAGAAGGAAAAGAGGCAGACCACCAACATCCTACACTGCCAACAATGGATGAGGAAAAAAGTTTCATGCACAAATGGGGATTGAAACCACCATGCACTTTGAACCTGGACAATTTGCTTTCTAGGCAGGTGCGTTAACTCTAGACCACCGATCTGCCAAAGTGTTTATGACTGTTATTACTAGGTGGCCATATTGCGCATGTTTCACAGTGTCAGGTGCCTACTGTTGCAGAGGTGTTGCTGAAGTGTCATGACACTCTGCCAGGTCATACTGACATCGTCATGTCGTGTGCCTTCTCTCCATCTGGCAGTCTGCTGGCTTCAGGGTGTGTAGAGAATGTGTAGTGTGTGTGTGTGTGTGTGTTTGTGTGTGTGTGTGTGTGTGTGTGTGTGTGTGTGTGTGTAGTGTGTGTGTGTGTGTGTGTGTGTGTGTGTGTGTGTGTGTGTGTGTGTGTGTGTGTGTGTGTGTGTGATCCTCAAACACACACACACACACACACACACACACACACACACACACACACACACACACACACACACACACACACACACACACACACAAGCTAAGGAAACAATCTGCTTTGAACAATATATATCAGGTTCTCATGTTTTAACAAAAGACTCAAATTTCAGAAGTTCTTTGTGTGCATCTAGGCAGCCAAGCCTTCTTTCCTCACAATGAAATAAATTTCGTTGTGAATTTAGTATGATATGATAACACTCTTGTAGTGAAAAGGGGAGTACTAGTTCTGTCACCTCTGATGAACCTCGGGGAAGGTAGAGGGGGGTGATTATGTTCATAATTGGCTTCTTGATGCTGTTGTTGGGAATTCTCGTTCTTGTATTGGGGGTTGGGTGGTCTTTTTTTTTTTTCTTTTTCTTTTTCTTTGTGTTGGGGGTGGGGGGGGGGGGTAGCTTTTTTTATATATTTATTTATTTATTTATTTTTTTTAAATAAATAATTATTTGTTGTTATTGTTGGTGGTGTTTCCCTTTTTGGGGGGGTGGGGGTGAGGCTACTTACGACTTTTTTTCTCAGGTGAAATTACCTCACATTTTTTCGTTGGAATTACTGTTTTTGTTAGAAATTGTTAGAACTGCATTTTCCTATTTGTTCATTGTAGTTCAGTAGGTCAGTAACGTTAAGGATTTTAAAAAAAATTTTATCAATCCACATGTAGGCTCTATTGATCCCCTGAAATTCCATCTTGCATACATTACCAACTACACCCTCCTCCCCAGACATTCACACACCCTTCCCCCTCTGTCTTTCTCTGTCTCTGTCTGTCTGTCTCTCTCTCCCTCATTTCCGTCTAATATCACAATTTGTGAAAAGACGTTAAAAGAAATTGAACACACACACACACACACACACACACACACACACACACACACACACACACACACACACACACACACACACACACACCACACACACACTCACTCACTCACTCACTCACTCACTCACACACTCACAAAGAGGTTTTTTGTTTTTTTTAAAGTAGAAATTTCTGAGAATATGAAAGTGTCCCTTGAAGGGTATGTGTACAATGAATTTTCTCATGATAACCATACTTATTCACTTCATTCAACTAGTTATAAAATATATCTCTTTTTTCCAGATCTTTGGACAAATCAATACGCCTCTGGGATCCTGTGAGTATGAACCACCAGTAATGTACCTACTATTCCCGTAGTCTGAATGTGGCTACCTTCTTAGTGGGCAAAAATGGTTGCATACGCAGAAAATTCACCATTAGTAAACTTTGAAGCTCTTGGTTAGGAATGTTAAAAGTTAAAGTCTGTCCCAAGCCTAAAGCTCATCAGGCCGGTGCTTATCCCGGTTTCTGTGGCGTTAAGCGACTGAGAGTCAGACTCCCCCCCCTGGATAGGACGCCAGTCTATCGCAGGGTTAACCCCCAACACAAGGTTGGTACCCCTTTTACACCTGGGTGGGGTGAGAAAATAGCCGTAAAGGTTAGGAATGAAGGAAGAGGAAAAAAAAACGTGTCCTGACATGTTGAGTTTAGCATTGACAGTGTGTGTCAAGATAGGAAAAGAAAAAAAACAACTGTACTGACATGTTTGATTTGATTTGATTTATTCTTTTATATTTGATTTATTCTTTTAAATCGAGGATAATGGAATAAGCACTCTTGTGCTCTTTTACATCCAGTCCCTGTGTGTATGCAGTTTTGTAAATGTCATCTGTTCCCACTGGCACATGATGGCCTACTCTTATGAAAAGCGGAACAGGATTTAACGTGTGCGCAAGATGTTCTGCATGCGTTTGCACACGGGGCCTCCGTTTTTAATGTCATCCGAAAGACTTTTGGGGGGAATAGAGTCAGCTCTGATGTTAACTCCAGAGGAAAAATCCACTCAACCGGAAATCGAACCTGGGTACTGATATGTTGAGTTGAGCATTGACAGTGTGTGTCAAGATAGTCAAGTCAGTGAGAGAGAGAGAGAGAGAGAGAGAGAGAGAGAGAGAGAGAGGGGAGAGAGAGAGAGAGAGAGAGAGAGAGAGAGAGAGTTGTGCAAGATGTTTTGCTTTCATTCACACAGGAGACCTCAGTTTATTGCCTGATCTTTGAGGGGACTGTACAGGTTTGCCAATGCCAAATTCAGATATATGGCCAAGAACGTAAAACGGCGATCCTTGTTTGGTGTTCATGCTTTTGCTGAGATAAACACAAGAAAAAAACAAACAAGCATACATACATTTGGTGCAGTTCTGTGTCGTTTTTATGCATGATCTTTTTTTTTTTTTGTAGCCCATCTTAACTCTCTTGCATTCAGTGTCTCTGAACTCAAACTGCCCCTAGATTTCGCATTCCATCATGAAATCAGGTCAGGCGCACATGCTCACTGGCCTTTTCCTCCTTCTAAGTACATACCAGCAGCTATAATTACTTCCAGACTCTCAGCAAGGTTTCCCCCTCTAGCCTGATAGAGCTTTAGCATGTGGTAGCAAGTAGTGATGGTCACAGCGTGATGGAAATATACTGTGTGTAAATCCTGGCAAATCCTGGTTTGGGACTAAAGGGAGGCAATTATTAAATGGAACTAAGTGGGTTAATTAACACTTTCTACCCCGGGTACGGATTAATCTGTACCACGTGATCATCTCCCCTGGACGGGGTACGGATTAATCCGTACCACAGCAGGTACTTTCACTTTCGCCCTCCCATTCTGTTCTGTTCTCACATGGTCGTTTTAGCTTGTTGGCTTTAGCTGCCACGTTAGTCGCACATCGTTCACAGCTAATTTGCATATAAATTGAGCGTGTTTTTGTTGTGTTTATTGTTGTTTTACGTGTCATATGCTTGTAGTATGGCTTTAGTACATCATACTTTCACTGCTGACGAAGTAACAGAAGTTTTAAACGAGTTATTACGTTGCTGATAAAGATTGTGTTTTGGATAGAGATCGTGAGAGCTTTGAGTCTCGCGATACTAGACTGTGTGCCGCTTGAGGAGCGAGGTAGGCCAGCTAAAAGGGGTGGGAAGGGGGGGGGGGGTTGACTGGGGAGGGGCGTGGCCTTGGTACTGTGAGTACCGCTATGATAAACACCAACTGTTTACATGAAAATGAACTACAAGCCACCTGGTGAAGTGCAAACATTCTGTACATATGAATAAAGTAGTGTAGAAAAGTTCAGGAACTTACTTGGACTAGGGAAGAAATGTTATCTGTATATTCCATGATCGTTATTGTGACAGTGTCATGTGTACAGTTCAGTGGTTCCCTTTGATTATATTACATTTGATGCGATGCTGGAAGAAAACCTGTATAGTACCTATGTTTGTTCCTGTTTATTAGAGATTCTTGTATAGTTTTGTTGTTGTTGTGTTGTATTTGTTGCATACATTGTGTAAAAATCATAAGCCCATCAGTGGGATCACCACTTAAAATCAGAGCAATTACGTAATTTGACACCATAATTAACATATTCTTTTTTATGCAATATGAATTTTTATGCACGCATATAATGGGCAGTCATTTACCCACACAATGCCATAGTTTCATAAGAAATGGGCTTCAAACAAAAAAGATATGAGGATTTTACTATGATGACCCAGTGCACACTGCACTCAGCTGCTGCAGGGCTGGTCCACAGAGACTGCAGTGCAGCTGCACCCTTGGGGTACAAAGTGTTAAACAGTCACCATACACATGTGAGTGTATTTGGTGGAGCCTGCCCTTATGATTTTGGAATGGTCAGGTGATTTTTTTTTGTTTTTGTTTTGATTGACAGGTGAAGGGTGTGGCCTTGTTCTCCATTGATGCCTGTCATAACAGGTAAAGTTCTTGTATCTGTGCGTGTGGGGGGGTGGGTATGGGTGAGTGACTCTGTGTGTGTGTGTGTGTGTGTGTGTGTGTGTGTGTGTGTGTGTGTGTGTGTGTGTGTCTGTGTGTCTGTGTGTGTCTGTGTCTGTGTGTGTGTGTGTGTGGATACATGCGTGCATGCATGTGTGCATACATCACTGCATGTGTGTGGGAGTGCATGCATACCTCAATTTGATATCTGTTCACCATAAATGATACTCAGTGAATGTATGTGTGTGTGTTTTTCATTCTGATTGTGATTATGATTGTGTTCGTGATTGTGATTATGATTGTGTTTGTGGTTCTGATTCTGATTGTGATTCTGATTGTGTATCTGATTTTGATGTTGATTATGATTGTGATTATGGTTCTGATTGTGATTGTGATTATGATTATGACTGACTATGATTGTGATTATGGTTGTGATTGTGTGACAAGGTTTGTGACGTGCTGTGCTGTGATTGTGATTATGATTGTGTTTGTGATCGTAATTGTGATTATGATTGTGGTTTCTGACTATGATCATGATTGTGATTGTGATTATGGTTGTGATTGTGTGACAAGGTTTGTGATGTGCTGTGCTGTGATTGTGATTGTGTTTGTGATCGTAATTGTGATTATGATTGTGGTTTCTGACTATGA
>CM060343.1:4873585-4883585 GCA_030674155.1 Stramonita haemastoma
TAACTTTGTATCATTCTGAATGTATAGCTATTCCCCGTGGGGATGCCGGGGGCCTGTCAGTATAAACAGCATCCCCACCTTCTGCAAATACTGAGCTAGGAATTTCCTCTTTTCTATCTCCCTCTTTGTTCCTGCCTTGTCTGTTCTTCCGGTCTCTTCTTTCTTGTCCATTTTCTGCCTTCCTGGTCCATTCTTCTGTCTTTTTTATTCATAAACACTTTAAAAGATAACAATTCTCTCCCAGGCCCAAGTTTGATGCACTGGGCCTGACTTGTCAGGCGCTGAACAGCAGCGCAATACATTTTCTCTCATGTGACATACAGTAGTAGTAGGCACCCATCAGTCTTGGTAGATGATGGAGTTATGCTCTTCTTTAGAGCGCAAAGCCTGGGTAGGTAAATATGGAGGGCAAGCTGTTACCCATGCAGCAGACCCCCCCCCTCTCCACGCCACTGGAATGATCCATTGGAAAGGCAATTACCGATACAAATGGTTCCAGTACCGTCGCAGGAGCTGCCAGAACGTTGCCATATAGCCTACAGCCCCGAGCCGCCCTGGGGACTCCAACTCCCCGATTTGTCCTCAGGGATGGTGTCTAAACACGACACCTGTATGCATGCTGTTTTTTTTTTAATTTTATAATTTTGTCATCCGCTCCTGTGTGTGTGTGTGTGTGCATGTGTGTGACATACAACAACAACAACAACAAATGAAAAGAAAGTTGATATCCATTAATTTTGTTAAACTTTGACCATGACATTTTGCTGTCTGAGATGAAAAGGGAGGGGATAGCCTAGTGGTCAGAACATTTGCGCTCACAGTTTGACGACCCGGGTTCGATTCCCGTTCGATGGGATTTTTCCTCTGGAGTTAACATCAGTGCTGACTCCACTCTGCCCCCAAAAGTCCTTTGGTTGAGACTATAAACCAAAGCCCCGTGTGCGAATGCACGCAGAATATCTTGCACACATATTAAGTCCTGTTCCGCTTTCTGTAAAAGAGTAGGCCGTCGTGTGCTGGTGGGAACAGATGACAAGATTTACAAAATTGCATACACATGGAGACTGGATGTTAAAAAAGCACATGAGTGCTTATTCCATTATCCTCGATCTATAACAATAAATAAATAAATAGATTAATAAATAAATAAATAAATGAATAAATGAATAAATAAATAAATAGATAGATACATACATACATACATACATACATACATACATACATACATACATACATACATACATACATACATACATCAACACAAACAAACAAACAAACGAACAAACAAAGAAATAAAGAAATAAATAAATGAATAAATAAAGAAATAAAGAAATAAATAAATGAATAAATAAATAAATGAATAAATAGATAAATAATGAGTGTTTGACAAAAAAGAAGAATGTCGGTGTGTCGTTGTGTTTCAGCTGCTTTGGGTCACAGGCGAAAAATTCTCCGCAGTCGTGAACCTGATGCCAGTGACCTTCAGAAACTTGTGGCCTCACCCCTTAAAAAGTCACGTTCTCAGACCAGAGGTCAGTAGTATTTTCTTGTGTGTGTGTGTGTGTGTGTGTGTGTGTGTGTGTGTGTGTGTGTGTGTGTGTGTGTGTGTGTTGTGTGATTGATTTGATTTGATTTATTCTTTTATATCAAGGATAATGGGATCAGCACTCTTGTGCTTTATTACATACAGTCCCCATGTGTATGCAGGTTTGTAAATGTCATCTGATCCCACCGGCACACGATGGCCTACTCTTACGAAAATCGGAACAGGATTTAACGTATGCGCAAGATGTTCTGCATGTATTCGCACACGGGGCCTTGGTTTAAAGTTTCATCCAAAGGATGTTGTGTGGTGTGTGTGTGTGGTGTGTGTGTGTGTGTGTGTGTGTGTGTGTGTGTGTGTGTGTGTGTGTGTGTGTGTGTTGTGTTGTGTGTGTGTGTGTGTGTGTGTGTGTGTGTTGTGTGTGTGTTGTGTGTGTGTGTGTGTGTGTGTGGTGTGTGTGTGTGTGTGTGTGTGTGTGTGTGTGTGTGTGTGGTGTGTGTGTGTTTGTGTGTGTGTTGTGTGTGTTAGTGACTGTGTGTGTTCGTAACTACAACATCAAACAACAACATCAACAACACAAAACAGCAGCAACATCAAAACAACAACAACAAAAGCAACAACAGCAACACAAAACAACTAACAAAAAGCAACAACAAAAGCAACAACAAACAACAACAATAACAACAAAACAAAACAAAAAACACAACAACACACACAAACACACAACAACAAAAAAAAAACACCAACAAACAACAACAACACCAACAACAACACACACACCAACCCCAACAACAACAACATAACAACAACAACATGATGGCTGATGTTGCAGACACGGCAGAAGGCCTGAATGAACTGCTGTGTCCCATCACCATGGAGATCATGAAGGACCCCGTGATCGCAGCAGGTAAGATTGGTCCTGACTAACATTGCTACCTCACCTGTAATGATGATGATGATGATGATGATGATGATGGATAATGATAATGAGGACAGTAATAATGATAATGACAATAATAATGATGATAATAATAATAATTGCAATAATAATTACAATAATGATAACAATAATAATAATGATAATACTGATGATAATGATAATAATGATAATAATAATGATGATGATGATGTTGATGATAAAATAGTAATAATGATGATGATGATGATGATGATGATGATGATAATGATGATACTACTACTACTACTACTACTACTACTACTACTACTACTACTACTACTACTACTACTACTGGTAATGATAACATGATGATGATAATGATGATGATGATAATGATAAAATTAATGATGATGATGATGATGATGATGATGATGATGATGATGATGATGATATCACTGATGTCTGATATAATCAGTGGAAAGACGTTAAACTGAAGAACTTAACTGTCATTCTGGCAGAGCAGCAGATGCTCCTGGCAAAACCAAGCCGCTATGACAATGTTTGCTGCTCGAGCTGAAAGAGTTAAACACCTTAGGCCTACTCTTACGAATAGCGCAACAGGATTTAACATGTGCATAAGATGTTCTGCGTGCGTTCACACATGAGCCCTCGGTTTACAGTCTCATCCAAAAGACCTTAGGGGAGAGTGGAGTCTGCACTGATGTTAACTCCAGGGGAAAAAATCCCCTCGAAAGGGAATCGAACTTGGGGTCGTCAAATTACGAGCACAATGTTCTGACCACTAGGCTATCCCGTCCCCATGATAAGGTGACATGGCCTCAGCCTGTGCTCCGTGGCTATGAGCAATGGGATTGGACAGTTGTTACAAATGGGATTGGACGGCTGTTACAAATGGGATTGGATGGTTGTTACACATGTAATTGGACACAGCAGTCAGTTTCCCCCACTTTCAGCTCCTCCAAGTGGCTAACTATTGTACTATCCCATCTCGGCCCAGATGGGGGCCAACTGCTGCTAACTATTTACAGCAGGAACTGACCACACTTGGACTAAGGTAAAAGGAAAAAGGGTGTGTGCTACATTTAGCACTCTGGACTGAGTGAGTCATGTTGGAATTTGTGCGCTGTGTGGGCGGGTTGCAGACGGCTACACCTACGACCGCTGTGCCATTCAGCAGTGGCTGGAGAGCGGGAAGGATCGCAGCCCCATGACCAATGCGGTGCTGCCCCACAAACACCTGACCCCCAACCACACCCTCAAGATGCTCATCCACAAACACCTGGAGCAGGGTGGCAAGAAGTGATCTGACCTTGACCTTGACCCCGAGTACTTCAAAGTTGGGTTAAAGATACTTTTAGTTAATCGTGATATCTGGAATGATTTGATCTTGACCGCGACCCTGAGCACTTCGAGTCAGGTCAAAAGTACTTTTAATTGTATACCTTGAACAGGGCAAGAAATGATTTGACCTTGACTGTGACCTTGAGTACTTAAGTCGGGTCAAAGATACTTTAGTTAATCATAATACCTGGAACAGTGTATGAAATGATTTGACCTTGACCACGAATACTTCAAGTCAAGTCAAGTCAAGTCAAGTCAAAGATACCCTAGTTAATCCTCCCATGTTGGGTAGTTACCACACCGACAGGCACATGATTGATACAAACAATAATTTATCTTGAAAAGCCGTATGAAAGCTATGTTTCATATTTGTTTTAAAACATTCCAAAATAACTTCTTAAAAAAATACCTAAACAAAACAAAAACAAACAAACAAATTTTTCGTACAAAGTTTAGACAATGATGAGAGCTTTGTGTTCATACAAAATTTGTTGTTGTTGGTTTTTTTCTTCTGGAAAATTCTTCATCTTCTCCTTCTTCATTGTCATCATAGAACGTTCAGACATCAACTATTGTTGTCTGTCATATGGGCAAAAATGCGTTATGCTGCTGTTGTTGTGGGCAGTGAAAGTAAAGTTCTTTTTTTTCTTTTCTGAGGAAGGGAGCTGAGAGATGGTGCTGAAGTCAAAGTAAGTGACAGATGCATTGTTTGATTTTTTTTTTGTTTTTAACAGTTTTGGGTTAGTTTTTCTTTTGAAGGGAGAGAGGGGGTAGGGGTGAGTATATCTGTATGTGAATGGGCGGTAAGTAGATTACTTCCCATGCAATCAGGGCCCTGTTGCAGTGTCATGTTACTAAATCCGGACACACCTGCGAATTGTGCGATGCTCTATTCCCTTTTGTGGTGGTTGAAAACTCTTCGTTGCATACACTTCACCTTCATAGTAATGATGATAATAATACATGGAATTTATATAGCGCTATATCTTGCAAAAGCAAATCAAAGCACTTGCATATCATCGATACAACGCACAAGCAATCAGTAACAATTAATAGTTTTAGAAAATTGCAAAATCAAATGTACACACACCACACACACACATTTTCAATGAAATTTAGCCACATAGGTCTTTAGATAACTTTGTAAAGATAAATTTATATCAATAAGTTATTAATATGTGTAGGGTGGTGAACATTTTCTTCGTTATATTTTGAATCTTTGCTCACCTTCTTTGGTAACATGTATGTTTTGTTGAAATCTTTTATTCCAATTATGTTAAAGTTTTGAATTTGTGCTATATGATCTGGATGTTTGTTTTTTGGTGGGTTTTTTGTTGTTGTTTGTTTCTAATCTGTATTGTATGACTTGTACAAATGAAATTTGCCTTATTGCTGTCTGTAGTGATGTGAAAATGACTCGAGTTTTACTATAGGCCTTTTTGGGGGGGGTTATAAATTTTTTTATAAAAGATTTTAACTTGTGACAGTATGACTCTTGGGTGTGTGTGTGTGTGTGTGTGTGTGTGTAAATTGAATTGAATGAATGAATTTTTTGAGGATAGTAGATTAGAAGTAGATGTATGTGTGTGTGTCTTTCTTTTTCTTTTATTCTTTTATTTTGAGGATAATGGAATAAGCAGTCATGTGGGATTTTTTTACACCAGTCCCTGTGTGTGCGCAGTTTTGAAAATTTTGTCATCCGTTCATATCTGTGTGTGTGTGTGTGTGTGTGTGTGTGTGTGTGTGTTGTGTGTGTGTGGTTTTGGTCACGTGTGTATCCATGTGTGCCTGTGTGCATGTATGTGTCTGTGTCAATCAATCAAATTTTTATTTCCAGAGGGTACATTGAATAAGCATCGATTTGCTTTGTACTAATGGGTACATGTGTGTGTGTATGTGCTCCTGTGTGTGTTATGTATCTGAAATAGTGAACGGATTCCTGCCTTATTTCCCACCACCTATATTCATTCACTGACATATCCCTTGAAAGGAATGCACATTATATATTATAATTATTATGTTTCTTACACAGCATACTAAGAGCAGCACACCGGGCAAATGCAGTATTATGAATTTTCAGTCAACCTTTTTTTCTTCTTGTTTACCTTATCTTTAACATTAAATAAGCCATGCATTTGCTTTTTTGTTGTTGTTTTTTTTTCCATCCAGCAGAGTCTGTGTCTCTCTTCGTCACTCAGACAAGCCAGAAATGTAGCTTGCTGTGTGGGGACCCGAACCATAGGTTCAGTGAGTTATAGGCTTAACTGCCTTGCCTTTTTGCGATCGCCAAGTGCTTTTAGATGTGCATTATCCATGCAGCCACCCTGTCTTACATAATTATTGTGTGACACTTTTGTCCAGCAAGTCTGTGTAGCATGTATGTATGCAAGAAGCTCTGTGTGTTCAGAGGTGCTCTACTCTCTTTACCTTGACTTCAAACTATCGCAGAAACACTCTATGCACTAGTAGTGTCTGTTTTAACAAGTCGGTCTTTAATCAGGCGTAACTGACATTGTCTTTGTTGAAATATGTGACGCTCCACCACAAAATGAGTCGCTTTGCTCCGTACCCAGTTTTCTGCTAGGAGCCATCTTAGGCAGGTGGGGGTCAGGTTTTGGATTTTGATTGATTATAAAACTATAGCCATTTTTCTGCCTTGTACTGAAATATCTAGGCATAATTTGGATGGAATAGCTCAGTGGTCAGAGCGCTCGCTTTCCCCCAGCCAATGTTAAGTTAAGCAGCATCGAGTGTGGTTGCCAATTGGATGGGTGACCGTTTGCGCACCTTTGCTACAGTGCATTCCCCCCAGTTCACCCAGCTGTAAATGGGTACCTTCCCTCTTTAGGATAAGGGAAGGTAAAGCAGCGAGGGAGAGGAGATGGGTGCCGCCCTCAACATGCTGGCCCCTAGAGAAGCTGAGGTCTCTGACGCCTCACTCCCCTACAATCCCACAGGTTATGGGACTCCTAATTTTGTTTCTATTTGTTTTAAAAATACTTTTAAAAAACACCCAAGCCCTCATTCTGACCACCTTCTACAATGCAAAACTGGTCAATTTCTTATTTTAAACTTTCTTGCAGTCTGTCATTTCGATTTGTAATAAATTTTCATAGAGTTGTCTGATTTTTAATCTTTTTTTTGTATTGAGTAACCTTTTTTATTGCATATTGACGATGTGTCAACAACTTGACCTACGATGTGTTGCGACTCATTTATGTTGTGGAGCGTCACATATTTCTACATTGTGGTTGAAATAATTCTATGCTTGACATCATTTAAAAAATATTTTTTAGATATGACATTGTTGTTGAAATATTTTACATCGTTGTTGAAATATTTCCATATTTGACATCATTGTTGAAATATTTCCATATTTGACATCATTGTTGAAATATTTCCATATTTGACATCATTGTTGAAATATTTCCATGTCTAACATCATTGTTGAAATATTTCCATGTCTAACATCATTGTTGAAATATTTCCATGTCTAACATCATTGTTGAAATATTTCCATGTCTAACATCATTGTTGAAATATTTCCATGTCTAACATCATTGTTGAAATATTTCCATGTCTAACATCATTGTTGAAATATTTCCATGTCTAACATCATTGTTGAAATATTTCCATGTCTAACATCATTGTTGAAATATTTCCATCATTGTTGAAATATTTCCATGTCTAACATCATTGTTGAAATATTTCCATGTCTAACATCATTGTTGAAATATTTCCATGTCTAACATCATTGTTGAAATATTTCTATATCTTCTAGAGGACAGTTGGTAGTTAAGTGTGCTTTTAGTTTAGGGGCTGGATAGCTCAGAGGTCAGAGTGCTCGCTTTCCCCCAGTCAAGTTAAGCAGTGTCAAGCATGGTTACCAAGTGGATGGGTGACCGTTTATGCACCTTGGCTTCAGTACAGTCCCCCCCAGTTCACCCAGCTGTAAATGGGTACCTGCCCTCTTTAGGGTCAGGGAAGGTAAAGCAGCGAGGGAGAGGAGATGGGCGCTGCCCTCAACATGCTGGCCCCTAGAGAAGCTGAGGTCTCTGATGCCTTGCTCCCCTAAGACCACATTAGTCATGGGACACCTTTACCTTTTTTTGTTATTGTTTTTAAAATGTTTCTCAAGATCATGTCTTGCCTGAGATCATCAGTTTTGTCGGGAAATTCCAAGATTTGGAAATGGCCAGGAGGGAAGGAGGGAAACTGGGGGGACATCAGTAATCCTGTTGTGGAATTAAAAATGAAACCAGTGGGAATCGTTATTGAGGAAAATTAAATGATGATAGCTTTCGTTTTCTTCCCTGAAAACATTCCATTGGTTGTACAGTATCTGAAATATGTAAAAGTGTGCTCTGCTCTTGACCAAATTGGGAGTGTGTGTGTGTGTGTGTGTGTGTGTGTGTGTGTGTGTGTGTGTGTGTGTGTGTGTGTGTGTGTGTGTGTGTGTGTGTTGTGCAGTCAAATTCACAAATCTGTGTTCTAAGACTAAGATCTAATATTTTTCCTTGTGCAATTTTGATTTTTCTTTATGTGTTATTACTGTGCGGTTGTGCAATTTTGAAAATCTGTTGATTTTAGAGAGTTTTTTTTTTAAAGATATAAATGCCTTTAAAATTATATCTTATAATGCTATTGTTTAAGATGTTGTAAGTGCATGTCTTTCATTCTTGTCATTATGCAGTGATAGCTGTATTAGTCAGTGTCCATATTTCATCCGCACTCTTTCTAGTCAACCCCCCCCCCCCTCACTTCTTGTTCTGAAATATTGTCCAATAATCTTGTGACATTTTGCATCTCGAGTTTTACAGAAGATAACATCGTGTAGCATTCTGTATTTATTCGTATTTCATTTGTGATATACTTTTCAATCAAAGGTTTATTGTCAAAAAGTTTTGATTTAATCGTGTGATTTGGAAGATTTTTTTTTTTATATCTGTGCTGCAGTATGTATATATATATCAAAGGCCTTGCATCAAAATGAATTTTTTCTTTGTAAAAGGACCAGTTTCATTTTGCATGAATGAGACCCTCCACCTAACAATGAATCACACTGCACCAGAGGTCAGTTTTTTTAACTCACTTGGGACGGCCAGTTGTCTCCGTTGCTTTTCCCCCACAGACGGCCTATTTGTAATGGTTAGTAGAAAAATTCATAAAAAATAGAAAACACATAGTAAGAAAATAAAATTCTCTTAACTTATAAATAACATGCTGGGTTAGTACATACCAAAAGATTGATGCTCTCACTGTAATATTTGAGTTTTGACTAGCAAAAAGAAAATACTCTGAATTTTGTACTCCGTGTCACTACTCTGTGTCAGCTACTCTCTGCAACCGCAAACAAAGAGTTTGGAACTTACAGAATCACCTAACAATGCTCTGCATTCCACCTTGGATAGGCTCGCAAAGTTATGTTTTGCTGCACTAGTCATAGTATGCGGCCACCACGTGAAAAATCTGCAAATGGCAAATCTGCTATAGCGGACGGCCGTACTGTGAGAGCTTACTGTTAACATGTTATCAGTCTTCAGTAAAAAATGCTTTTTGATTAAAAAAAAAGATTGAAAATTGGACAATTGTGTGAGAACTTATTACACACCGAAATACTAGACCAATCATTGAGGAAAATGGAGAAATTGACAAATTCTGCATCATTCTAGGTGGTCAGAATGAGGGCTTGGGTGATGATTTTGAACGCATAGTTAAAGCAAAAGGAAACAAAACTCTGCCCTCAGTGCACAAATCCAACATCACTCACCAAGTCAAGAGTGCTATATTTAGCACACCCTTTCTTTTTTACCTAGTCCCAAGTGTGGTCAGTTCCTGCTAAAATTAGCACCAACTGGCCCCATCTGGGCTGGGCTGGATTAATTAGCAGCTGAGAGGAGCTGAGAGTGGGGAGAAACTGACAGCTGTGTGTCTTACTAATTCAGTACAGGGTAAAAAAACAAACTGTTTCATAATTAATCAAAATTGACAACAGCTGAAAAATGGGCAGGTGCAATGTGATTCATTTCGTTGTGGAGTGTCAGAAAATGTAAATTCCAAGTGTGATATTGTCCCCATGTAAAGTTGTTTTTTTTTTTTTTTTCTATCAATGTGGTATTGATATAGAAGTGTCAGGTAAACCTTTTTACCTGTTTTATTTTACTTTATTTTTTGTTGTTGTTGTTCATTGGTGATAC
>CM060343.1:4888585-4891085 GCA_030674155.1 Stramonita haemastoma
GGTTGTCGTCTCTCAGAGACTGGTTTACCAGAAAAGGTTTTCTTTTTCTCGTGCGCTTCTCCTCTCTCACTAAGGATGTTTTGTGAGGAGAATGCAGAGATACTCACCTCCCCCTCAGAGTTGATTTCGATGCTGATTTGATCGCCAAACTTCAAGAACTCTGCCTTTTTCTCCTTGGTACCTTTGTGTTTTGGGGCTTGACGTTGTCTGGAGACCACGGCAGGTGAGTGAGGATCTATGTCAACAATCACAGGTAATCGGATTGTGTCTGCTTTTAGCGCCCTGTCTGACAGCGAGGAAGAAGGAGTTGTGTCCATGTTGCCAATAAAGATGTTTATTGATTTTCCATCTGGCGGTCTTGTGCCTCCTTTGTCTTGTGCGGAACTATCGTTTTCTTGCTGTTGCGTGCGGTTTCTCTCAAGGGGATGGTAGTTCCGTGACGTCATAACGGGGCTTGGATGTGACAAATCCGGTGCCAAGGTATTTTCTCTGCGACTTTTTGACGTGTCTATATTTGTCTGGTGTGCAGGAATTCTGGGTAGCGTGATTTGTTGTCCATGCGTGTTTTTTTTGATGAGGGCTATAAGCGTCTGCTCTACTGGTGTCTGCCACATTAACGGGCTGTAAACGTTGCAGTTGGGCCAGGTTAATGTCGTCATTTCCGCTGTTTTCACTTCCCGGAAAATGATCCGCTTCCTGAATCAATGATGGCGGGATGACAAAGCATTCATCATCATCATCATCCTTCTCCCTACCAGCAGTATTGAACGTGCTGTCAGGGTGATTTGTGGCCTCGGGGATGGATGGAAGTGAGAATGGTGCGGCAGAATCGACACTTGGCTCAACATTACTGGCTGTGTCAGGGGTAGCTGTGCTGTGAATTGCTGGTAAAGACACACTGTGTGAAGTACCAGCTTTTAACCTCGTGTCATTTTTGTCTGTGTTGTGTCTGTCACTGTTTTCATGTTTTGCTGACTGGCCTGAATGTGTATATTCCGTGTCCGCTTTTCTTGTTGGTGTTTTATAATCATTTTGATGTTCAGCATTTTTGTCACAAGGTTTCGTTTGTTGTAGGGGTTGTCCCTGTTCTGTTTCTTTTGCTTGTATCTGCATTTTCTGGTTTGTTGTCTTGCTGTGTTTCTGAAGGTAGGCAGCCCGTTTTTCTGCAAGCATTTGCTCTGTGGTTTTTGACTGTCCTGGGTTTTCCTTTTGTTCACCTGTCTGCACTTCATCTGTCAGTGCTGGTGCAGGACTTGTGGTGGCTGGTTCGTTGCTACTGTTCAGGTTTTGTGACACTGTCAGAGGTTGGATAAAGTCGCCACTTTGTGGCGTTTCTTCAATTACAGAAAGTCGAGGACTGCGAACTGTGCTCCTCACCTCACCTGCTTGGTTAACGCTGTCCTGTGGCTGAACGTTTCCTGAATAAGAGCTTACAATCACTGGGTTTTCCTTTGCCAAGTCCTGTCCAGGATTGTGGGGGTCTGACAATTGTGCGTTTGAGTCTGTAGGGTTTTTATGATTGACTGCATCGTCATCTTTTTCTGCTGTGCTTTCTCTCTGCCTGTCTTTGTCAGTCTGTTGAGCTGATGTCGTATACTGTTTAGCATAGGATTTTTGTTGCAATTGTTGGAACACTGGGTGGTCATCTTTTGGATGTTGCTGGACTGCATCTGATTTTGAATGAGGGGCTTCAAGACTCGACTGTTCTGTCTGAGAAACGGACTGTCTGGGAGCTGGACACTGTCCTTGCCCCTGTGTTGCTGACTGGTCACACCTTTGAAGCTGTTTATTCTCTAGCAATGTTGGGCGGTCAGTTGTGTGGTGGTGTTGCCCAGCTTCAAAGCCGTGAACTGATTGGGGGTGGGGGGCAGTTTCTTGCAGAGTTGGCTGGATGAATGGTTGTTTTTGTTCAGCACTGTCTTGTTGCATTGGCTGGGTTTTTGTGAGATGCTGTTTGGTATCTGTTGGCACTGGCTGGTTACCTGTGATGTGGGGTTCAGCGTCTTTTAACGCTGACTTTTTTGCTGTGGGATGTGGCTCATTTTCTTTTGAAGCTGGTTGGTCTCTGGTGTGATGCTGTTCAGTTTCTGTCAAGGTTATGGTTGGGTGCTGTTCCTCATCTGTGGTTATTGGTTTGTTCATGGTGGGATTCAGCTTAGCGGCTTTTAATACTGATTGTTGGGTTGGGTTGTACCGTTCCATGCCTTTGGAAACTGATTGGTCCGTTATGGGGAACTGCTGCTGTACATCTCTTGATGCTGATTGGCTGGTTGTGGGGAAGCGATCCCCATCTTTTAATACTGAAAAGCTGGCTGAATTCTCCGGTTCCACGTTATCTGACACTGGTGGTGGGTTTGGTGTGTAACTAAGTTCCCCACCTATTGACTGGCTTGTTGGATTATACAGACCAACATTTGCTACTGACGGATTTTGCATGTTGGTCAGGTCCTTATCTTTGGATACAGGCGGCACGGTTCTGTCATGCTGCTCCCCACCACCC
>CM060343.1:4893585-4896085 GCA_030674155.1 Stramonita haemastoma
CTGTAAATGGGTACCTGCCCTCTTTAGGGTCAGGGAAGGTAAAGCAGCGAGGGAGAGAGGAGATGGGCGCCACTGCCCTCAGTATGCTGGCCCCTAGAGAAGCTGAGGTCTCTCATGTCTTGCTCCCCTACGACCACAAAAGTTATGGGACACCTAACTTTACCAGGAGCCGCCGCTGTAGTCTAGTGGTTAGGGCGTTGGACTCGTAATCTAAAGGTTGCGGGTTCGATCCCAGCTTTCGGCTATGGCGTTGTGCCCTTGGAAAAGGCACTTTACGGCTATTTTCTCACCCCACCCAGGTGTAAAAGGGGTACCAACCTTGTGTTGGGGGTTAACCCTGCGATAGACTGGCGTCCTATCCAGGGGGGAGTCTATGACTCTCAGTCGCTTAACGCCACAGAAACCGGGATAAGCACCGGCCTGATGAGCCTTAGGCTCGGGACAGATTTTAACTTTTTTTTTTTAACTTTACCAGGCCTGTCCATGGTGATGGCAGAATTATGTTGTTGGGTTGTTTGGGTTTTTTTTTAGGGGGAGGGGGGGGGGGTCCATAGCATAACACCTGGGTGAGGGTGGTGGTGGAAGGGGATCACCCAGACAATGTACCTGGTTTCATTCATCATTCGTAGGAACTACTATTTATTTATTTATTTATTTATTTATTTATTTATTTATTTATTTATTTATTCTTTTAAATGGAGGATAATATAATATATAATATAATAATAAAATGGAGGCTTATATAGCGCGAATTCCCAAAAACATAGGCTCACCGCGGAATGGAATAATGGAGTAAGCACCCATGTGCTTTTTTTTTTTTAATCTAGTTCCCATGTGTATGCTGTTTTTGTAAACCATGTCATCTATTTCCACCGGCACACGATGGCCTACTCTTACGGAAAGTGGAACAGGATATAACGTGTGCGCAGCAAGATGCTCTGCGTGCGTTCGCACACGGGGCCTCGGTTTACAATCTCATCCGGAAGACCCTTGGGGAGAGTGGAGTCAGCACTGATGTTAACTCCAGGGGAAAAATCCCCTCGACCGGGAATCTGAGACCATAAGTTCGAGTGTGCTGAATGCGAATTTAGCCTGAGACTGTTTTCAAGCATCTAGTAACAACGGACGCGGCGGGATAGTTTAGTGGTCAGAGCACTCGCTTTCTATAAGCTAAGGTTAAGCAGCTTTGAGCATAGTTACCAAGTGGATGGGTGACCGTTTGAGTGCCTTGGGGCTTCAGTACAGTCCCCTAGTTCAAGAAAGGTTTTAGCTTTTATAGTCAATCAAAATCTGAAATGGAACATCCTCGCCCCCACCTGCCTAAAATTGCCCCGGGGCAGAAAACTGGATCATGTGCAGTGCGAGCTTTTTTGACGCTCCACCACATAAGGAGTCGCATTGCACCAGAGGTCAATTTTTAGTTATTAACATGTTGTAATTTGCAATAAAGTGGCTATACAATACAAAAAACAGACTGAAAATCGGACAATTCAATCAAAAGTTATTACAAATTGAAATGATAGACTGCAAGAAATGACAAAATGAGAAATTGGCAAGTTAAGCATCCTAATTAAATAGGTGGTAAGAATGAGGGCTTTGATATTTTCAGAGCACCTTTAAAGACAAAACGAAACAAAATTATGCCTTGACATTTCACTACAAGGTAGAATAAGTGCTATAGTTTTATAGTCCATCAAAATCCCAAAATCGAGAACCTCACCCCCGCCTGCCTTTAATGGCTCCTAGCAGAAAAGTGGAATATGTGCTAAGCGACTTATTTCGTGGTGGAGCGTCACATTTTTTGTGGACAAGAGAAAAAAATGTGGGGATGTAGATGACGGGGTCATTACCCAACTTCATGAGGTTTGAACTATCGACACAAGAGGTGACGTTCAATAATTTACTCGTTTATAGCTGAACAAGCTTCAACATGCTAGACCTAGTCCAGACTTTACACAGACCTTACCTCTCTCTCTCAGACAATATTGACAGCTATGATTGATGTGACCTTTATCCATAACCCACCTCTAACACACTCTGATCTTTTTTTTTTCTTTTTCCACTGGAGTTAACATCAGTGCTGACTCCACTCCCCCCCCCCCCCCCCCCCCCCCACTAAAGTCCTTCGGACGAGACTATAATAAACCTAGGTCCTGTGTGCAAACGCACGCAGAACATCGTGCGCATAACTATGTTAAAACCTGTTCCGCTTTTTGAAAGAGTAAGCTTTTGTGTGCTGGTGGAAACAGAGGACAAAATTTACAAGGCTGACAAAACTCCATACACACAGGGACTGGAAGTAAAAAAAAAAAAATTTAAAAAAAAAAAAAAAAAACCCATAAAAGCACATGAGTGCTTATTCCATTATCATTGAGATAAAAAAAAAAATTTTTGGTTAAAAAAAAAATGAAATAAAGACTTCGACTCGAATATCTAGCCTTCGGAGCATGGGTTTTGTTGTTGTTGTTATTTTTTCTTGTCAAATCCTAACCACAAAGCT
>CM060343.1:4901085-4905353 GCA_030674155.1 Stramonita haemastoma
GCATGCATGCTAGTGTCAAGTTTAGACATGATCCCCGAAATCAGAATGTTGCTACCTAAATTATGAGCAAAAATCCCCTGGTCGCAAACGCAAAATCTCACCATTGGTGTTCCTTCCCCCTCCCCCCCACCACACACACACACATTTATGACATAACTTTTAGAAAGCTTAGACACCCAGCTATGTCCCACCCCTGCTGCTATTCGGGTAAAAAAAAAAAACTCTCTTACAGAATAATGTTTAAAGTAACATATTTGAATTTTGTTCCTTTTCTTCACGTCTTCTTCTCTCGTTCGCTCTACACAGTCAGATGTGTCTGGGAAAAATAATGGCAAGTCCTTTCCAGCTCCTCTCGCGGGCCGTACAGCTTGGTCTGTAGGGTTATCTCCGTCGGCCACACTTTCTTCCTCAGGTCGCTGAATAGCGTACACCCTTGAAGGATGTGCTCGCCTGTCTGGTTTTCTTTACCACAGGCACACAGAGGAGAAGGAGCAAGTTTCAGTTTTGTGAACATATGGTGGTTTAGCCATTTCTTCACGTAAAACACATCTTAGCAACACATTTAAGTACAATAGACACAGCTGGCTGTAAGTAGGATTCGTCAATCTGAAATTACAGGTTTTCTAAAAACCTTTAAAGAATACAACATAATTATTATATTACATAATATATTATATGTATTTTTTTCTTCTGAAAATTAAGTTTTAATACCACTGGGGGTTTTTGTTGTTTGTTTTTTTTCCTCTATCGAAATTTTACAAGAAAAAATCTGGTATGTTCAATTAGCCTGTCTTTCTGGCTTTTTTTTTAAACGATGCATTTCTTCTTGAACAGGTGATTGATTGATTGATTGATTGATTGATTCTTTTATATCGAGGATAGTGGAATAAGCACACTTGTGCTTTTTTACATCCAGTCCCCGTGTGTATGCAGTTTTGTAAATGTCATCTGTTCCCACCGGCACACGATGGCCTACTCTTACGAAAAGCGGAACAGGATTTAACGTGTGCGCGAGATGTTCTGCACATGAGAGTAATCCAGAAAAAAAACCCAGACTTCAAACTTCAAAAGAATTTTCAGAACACCCCCATCTTCATCCCCACCCTCATCCCTAGAGGGCTATGCCTGAAGTTCAGCCCCCTGATCATTCAAGTCATAAATTTTAGTTCGATATTTCAACTACTTACAGTTTTCCGTCCTTGGCTCCTTTCGTGAAATGCAAAAATGTGGTTCAGATCAGGATCTGGTTCAGAGCAGGATATGGTTCAGACTGAATCAAAACAAACACACTTCCAAATATTACACGCTATCTACCTTGAACCTACCTTCTCTCTTCACCTTCACTTGCTCCGTGTCCCGCGGACCGTGGGATGGGGGCACCACTGAAGAGTTTGAAACCAGCTTCCTCCACTCCTCACAGTCCTCCGCCCTCCGTAGTACATACACTTAAGTCCAAGTTCTATTGAAATCTTCATGCAACCAACTCGTGGAAGAATAACAGACTATACTTATTATGTGTGTCTAAGTTTCATTGACACTTTCCTGACACAAACTTCGAAAGGATAACATTTTTTTAGGATAGCACAACTACTACGACTCTAGAAGTTCATGACCTTTTCTCCCCAAACTACCCTTGTATAGTTTTCCCAGTCATAAACACACCTTTCAAACGAAGGAAGACTGAAGATGCAAGCTGGTGTTGAGAGAAAGAGAGAGAGAGACTGACTGAAAGACACGAGATATTTCCTTCATTCACTTGCAGGCAGGCTGAACAAAAGCTAGCTGTCTTCTCATTGGCTGCTGAGAGTGCCACGTGACTTCGGTGCCAGGCTTGCTTGCGATGCTTCGGTAGGAGGCTGGGGGGTGGGGGTAGGGAGGGGGTGGTGATTGTGTGGGAGTAAGGGTGAGGAGTGTTTGTGTGTGTGTGTGTGTGCGGGGGTGGGGGGGGAGGGGGTCGAGTGTGTGTGTGTTTGTGTGTGTGTGGGTGGGTGGGTTGGTGTGGGTGTGGGTTTGTGTGTGTGTGTTTGTGTGTGTGTGTGTGTGTGTGTGTGTGTGTGTGTGTGTGTGTGTGTGTGTGTGTGTGTGTGTGTGTGTGTGTATGTGTGTGTAGGTGTGTGTAGGTGTATGTATGTATGTATGTATGCATGTATGTATGTATGTATCTCTCTCTCTCTCTCTCTCTCTCTCTCTCTCTCTCTCTCTCTCTCTCTCTCTCTCTCTCTCTCTCTCTCTCTCTCTCTGTATATATATATATATATATATATATATATATATATATATATATATATATATATATATATATATTGTGTGTGTGTGTGTGTGTGTGTGTGTGTGTGTGTGTGTGTGTGTGTGTGTGATGAACCAACTTCTGACAAAAGGGGGTCAAGCATAATTAACTGGCTGGCTATGACGATTAACTATTAAGGTCGTGTACACTGATGGAGGGGAGGTTAGCATGTCTGCCTTTCATTGGTAACGTCCCTTTGGTGGTTGGTGCCGAGTCACCCGCTGATACGCTTTGCTTGTTTGTTTGTTTATGTGATTATTTTGTTTGTTTATGTGATTATTTTGTTTGTTTATGTGATTATTTTGTTTGTTTGTTTATGTGATTATTTTGTTTGTTTATGTGATTGTTTTGTTTGTTTATGTGATTATTTTGTTTGTTTATGTGATTATTTTTTTGTTTGTTTATGTGATTATTTTGTTTGTTTGTTTATGTGATTATTTTGTTTATTTATGTGATTATTTTGTTTGTTTGTTTATGTGATTATTTTGTTTGTTTGTTTATGTGATTATTTTGTTTGTTTGTTTATGTGATTATTTTGTTTGTTTGTTTATGTGATTATTTTGTTTGTTTATGTGATTATTTTGTTTGTTTATGTGATTATTTTGTTTGTTTGTTTATGTGATTATTTTGTTTGTTTATGTGACTATTTTGTTTGTTTATGTGATTATTTTGTTTGTTTGTTTATGTGATTATTTTGTTTGTTTATGTGTATTATTTTGTTTGTTTATGTGATTATTTTGTTTATGTGACTATTTTGTTTGTTTATGTGATTATTTTGTTTGTTTGTTTATGTGATTATTTTGTTTGTTTATGTATTATTTTGTTTGTTTGTTTATGTGATTATTTTGTTTGTTTGTTTATGTGATTATTTTGTTTGTTTATGTGATTATTTTGTTTGTTTGTTTATGTGACTATTTTGTTTGTTTATGTGATTATTTTGTTTGTTGTGGGTTATTTTTGGTCTTCAGTGAAAGCTCAGAGGTTCACCAATGGTGAGATTTAATTTTTATCTATTTTTTTATCTTATAATTATCGAGGATAAACGGACAAGCACTCTTGTGCTTCTTTACATCCAGTCCCCGTGTGTATGCAATTTTGTAAATGTCATCTGTTTCTACCGGCACACGATGGCCTACTCTTACGAAAAGCGGAACAGGATTTAACGTGTGTGCAAGATGTTCTGCGTGTGTTCACACACGGGGCCTCGGTTTACAGTCTCATCCGAAAGACTTTCACATTCAGATCGTTCTTTTCGTCAACCTGGGAAGAAAGGGCGAGGCACACACACACACACACACACACGCACGCACGCACGCACGCACGCACGCACGCACCCCAACAGGAAAAAAAACTCATGAAAATAGAATAATCAATATAATCATATCTATTCAAGCAAATCTTAACATTTTGAAATACGTCTTATTATTCCAACAAACTAAAAAATAAAAAACCAAACAAAAACAACAAAGCAAGAACTGCACAAGCCAAACACGAATACCGGCATAGTTATATAAGTTTGTCAGCACATAGGACAGCCAGAGGTCGACAGTTCCATTCTCAGTTCCCCCCCCCCCCCTCGCGCATTAGAACGAGTGATAATAATTATTCGTGCGTGCGTGCGTGCGCGCGCGCGTGTGTGTGTACGTGTGTGTGTGTATGTGTGTGTATGTGTGTGTGTGTGATGTGTGAGACAGAGACACAGACAGACAGACAGACAGACAGACAGACAGACAGACAGTCAGACAGACAGACAGACAGACAGACAGACAGAGAAGAATTGAATATATGGTCGTGTAAATGAACAATTAATAACAGACACTAGAAGAAATCAAACACGGGTAGCAAAATAGGGGAGAAAAACGGGTTACTGTGTTTCCATTACCGATGTGGTTGTTACAGAGCGAGGCATCAGAGACCTCAGCTTCTCTAGAGGCCAGCATAATGAGGGCGACGCCCATCTCCTCTACCTCACTGCTTTACC
>CM060343.1:4927953-4932953 GCA_030674155.1 Stramonita haemastoma
ACAAGCACATTAACACTTATTCCATTAGGTTAAGCTGGCGTAACCTAGCCTTGCCTAGGCCTAGGGCAAAAGAACAAAATTAGACAGGCAGGCCTAAGCCTAACCTAACCCCGATTCCTGGTCAAGGGGAGTTTTCCTCTGGAGTTAACATCAGTGCTGACTTCACTCTCCCCTAAAATCCTTCCGATGAGACTAGGTTTGAGACTAACCTAGCCTAGATGTTAAAAAAAAAAAAAGTACATGAGTGCTAAGGCTGTTCTATTATCCTCAATATAAAAGAATGAAATAGGCCTAAAAATAAATAGGTTAACTAGCCTAGCATAAACTAGGCCTAAGCCTGGCCAGACAAGTCTAAGCTAGGCCTAGCCTAACCTTAGGCCTAGGCAGAGCCTATCTAGCCTAGGTCTAATTTCTAGTCTGCTAGGTTAGAGCTAGGCCTAGGGGCCTAGCTGATTAGGCTTTTGGCTTTGCGTGTTTCTGGAGGGCCAGTGCCTTCCTTAGCCTGCTTGTTTATGCTAGGCCTAGCCTATCCTAGCTAGCAAAAACCATCCTGCAAGGAACAGTCGAGGGTAAGAGAAGAAGAGGCCGCCAAAAGAAATCATGGGTTGACAACATCAAAGACTGGACCGCCCAACCCCTGCAACACCTCCTACTAGCCACACAGGATCGTGAAGCATGGAAAAAGATCTCTGTTGCGTCTTCTCTCATGTCCCCCCTACGTCCTTTGGGACATGGGACTGAGTGAGTGAGTGAGTGAGCCTATCCTAATCTTAGGCCTAGACCTACAACATCTAGGCTTAGGATCTAGGTTTAACCTGTGAAAACTGGCAATCTAGCCTACGCGATGGAATCAACGTCATTAGGCCCGGACATATCTACACATTTACGTAAGCTCTACAGAGCCCATACAAAGATTACCGTTAGATAAGTGTTGTTGCAACCCTTTGTTACAGACCCGGAGAAGCAGGCGATAATTGGACTTAAATTTTAAAACTTTAAATCAAAGTTTGTTATTTACATTGTAAATGAGAATTATAAAATTATTTTTATTACACTCATTTTTATTTTAAAAATAATACTTATATATAACCATTTTATGGTTAATATATTTGTGTTTTAATTTTTTTCAAAACTTTGTAATATTTGTAAAAATAGTCCATTTAAGAATAAATAAAAAAAAAATATAGGTTCAACTACTCTTGGTAGTTTCTTTTTATTAACTCCCCTACATTATCACGCTAGCCGCCTCAACATTAGGCCTAGGCCTAGCCTGCCAGGGCCTAGATCTAGATATGCAGTAAGTAAGCTAGTGTAGTCAAATAGGTTAGATAGTTCCAACATAGGCCTAAGCCTAATAAACTAGGCTTTAGGCCTAGATGATTTTTTTGTGGCAATGGTAGGTAATTGGCTGGATGATAGGAGGAGGAGGAGGGGGGGGGGGTCATGCCTCTTTTAATCTGCCTGGAAGATAATGTTCAAGTGAACAGGTGAAGTGAAACCAAACCTATATATATATATATATATATATATATATATATATATATATATATATATATATATATATATATATATATATATATATATATATATATTTTTTTTTTTTTTTTTCTTTTCTTTTCTTTTTTTGAATCTTTGACAAACATCGATTTTATGATGAGAGTGAAGTTGTAACTGGTTACCTGCACTTGTTTTTCTCCACTATATTTTTCTCAATTTTATATATATATATATATATATATATATATATATATATATATATATATATATATATATTATATATATATATATATAATATATATTTTTTTTTTTATGCTCCTTTTATTTTGAGCATAATGGAAAAAGCACTTACGTGTTTGTTGTTGTTGTTTTCTTTTACATCCAGTCTCCTGTGTATGCAGTTTGGTAAATACTGTCATCCGCTCCCGCCAGCACACAATGGCCTACATTTCCGAAAAGCAGAACGGGCTTCAACATGTGCATAAGCTGTTCTGCGTGTGTTCGCACAGGGGACCTTGGTTTATAGTCTCATCTAGAGAACATTAACATTTTTTTTTTATCGAGGATAATGGAATAAGCACACATGTGCTTTTTTTTTTTTTTTTTACATCCAGTTCCCGTGTGTATGCAGTTTGGTAAATCTTGTCATCCTTCCCACCGGCACACAATGGCCTACTCTTACGAAAAGCAGAACAGGATTTACTGTGGATAGCCTAGTGGTTAGAACATTGCTCTCGCAAAATTTGACCAACATGGTTTGATTCCCATTGAGGGGATTTTTTTCCCTGGAGTTGACATCAGTGCTGACTCCTCTCCCCCAAAAGTCCTTCGGATGAGACTGTAAACGGAGGCCCGTGTTGCGAACGCACGCACAACATCTTGCGCACTCGTAAAATCCTGTTCCCGTAAGAGTGATTCGAATCCTGTTTGGGCCCAAAACTTTTCCCCCCATCCATTAGACTATGAGTGGTAGTCTGGGTGCCCACGTAAAAGAATCCATGGCAAAATTTTGGAGAAATAGGCTAGCCTAAACCACTCTGACAGGCAAAGCAAGACATTTGTAAACAGGCCAAAGGGAGAAAATAAATACCTAGGCCTATTGGGTGGCGCTGCACTTGTGGCGACGCGTTCTCTCCCGCGGGAGAAACCCAAATATCACGCAGAGAAATCTGCTGTGACATAGGATAGGCCTAAAGTGGTATGCCTAGCCTTAATGGGTGGCGCTGCGCTGCTAGGAAGCAGGAGAAGCCCAGATTGCACGCAGGGAAATCTGCTGTGACATAGGCCTAGGCCTAGTCTAGCCTAGTTTCAGTTGGTAGGCTAGGGCCTAGGCCTAGTCTCAAACAGGCGCTAGGCCTAAGGCTACGGCCATAGTAAACCCGGCCTGTCCCGTTGTTTTGACGGCTGCGGTGTCTGATACTCTGCGTGAATCAACAGAAAATAGTTCGACATAAAAAGTAAAATTCCCCCCACAAAACTTTTATCAAAACCACTGGAATGTAATCGGGAAGGGTCAATTTACTAGTTTGTGTTGTCGGAATTTTTGAAGCACCATAAATAAGTTTTTCTTGATTATTTTCCTTTCCGTCGACCCGGCAAACGGACGTGTCGCTCGAACGTCAAAACGACGGGTTAATAAAAACGGGCCGGGCCGGGTCTACTATGGCCACGCACAGCCATCATCAGTGACGCCACAGAGTAATTCAGCCGGGCAGCCTTTTTCACCCAGCCCGGCATAATTGAGGCGTCAAAATGTCGGGTTTACTATGGCTGCAGCCTTAGTCTATGATGGACTGGGCATGGTCATAGAAAGATGGAAGTTGCCATTAATTGGGCTGCGCCAGGTAAGCTCTTGCGAGCTTATCAAAATTTTTCTGTATTTCAGATAGAGGAAAGTCCATTTGAAAGCCACTTGTGTACTTGCCAAGCTCCAATGAGTTTATATATTGTAAACTCTAACATTGCAAGTAAATCTTTTTTGTTTTTACACTGTAAAAGAATTTTTTCTGTGTTTTTTTTTTTTTGAATCAGTAATATTTTTTTAAATTATTAATATAAACATAAATTAAATTAGTTTTTTTATATTAAAAAATTTCAAATATATTTATTAATAATGAAAATGTAAGAAATAATCAAAATTATAAGTTTTGCAACTCTTGCCAATTTTTTTTTTATTTATTAACTCCCCTACATTAGTCTAATGACACGATGGACGCTTAAAGCAGGGAGAGAGAGGAGATGGGCACCGCCTTCAATTTGCTGACTCCTAGAGAAGCTGAGGTCTCTGATGCCTCGCTCCCCTACCACCACATAGGATATGGGACACCTTTACCTGCTGGTAGTGTCACACAGGGGACGGATAGCCTAGTGGTCAGAACATGGCGCTTGCAATTTGATGACCCAGGTTCGATTCCGGTCGAGGAGATTTTTCTCCTGGAGTTAACATCAGTGCTGACTCCATTCTCCCCTAAAGTCCTTCAGATGAGACTAGAAGCCGCGGCCCCTTGTGCGAACGCACGCAGAACATCTTCCGCACACGTTAAATCCTGTTCCGCTTTTCGTAAGAGTAGGCCATCTTGTGACGGTGGGAACAGATGACATTTACCGAACTGCATAAACACGGGGACTGGATGTAAAAAAAAAGCATCCCATTAACGTCGATATAAACGAATAAAATAAATAAATAAATAAAAATAAAATAAACATGCGGGGAGTGTAAGCACAGATCATAGATCCGTTATTGACTAAACACTGAACACGCTGTGCATATAGGCCTATTTTATTTATCATTATTTTTATTATAGTTATCATGTTGTACCATCATTGAGAAATCAAGTAAAAACAAAACAAAACACAAAAAAACTACAACTTGATTCATCCCACGAAGGACAATTACAATACTGACAGGCATATTGATACAAAACATGATCTTCACAAAAGACACAAGAAAGCTACATTTTATATTGATTTAAATATTCCAAGATAATTTCGAATAAAAAAAAATCACACACACACCACGCACGCACGCACGCACGCACGCACGCACGCACGCACGCACGCACGCACGCACGCACCACACACACACACACACACACGATTTTTTTTTTTCAAAAAGTGGTGTACTCTCTCACAATGCTTCCCTGCTGTGCTTGAATGTGAAAGAAGATAGCGCACACACACACACACACACACACACACACCACACACACACACACACACACACACCGCACAACACACACACACACACACACACACACACACACACACACACACACACACACACACACACACACACACACACACACACACACACCACACCACACCACACCACAACACACCACAACACACCACACCACACCCAACACCACACCACAACACAACACAACACACACACACACACAACACACACACACACACACACACACACACACACACACACACACACAACACACAACACAACACAACACAACACAACACAACACAACACACACACACACACACAC
>CM060343.1:4945453-4947953 GCA_030674155.1 Stramonita haemastoma
ATGTATCTATCATGTATCTATCTTTTTGTATCATATCTATGTATCTATCTATGTATCTATGTATCTATCTATCTATCTACACTACCTACCTACCTATGTATATATCTACCGACCTACCGACCTACCTATCTGTTTGTCTGTCTTCTATCTACTACTTCTTACCCACCTACCTACCTACCTACCTACCTACCTACCTACCTACCTACCTACCTACCTACCTACTACTCTACTACCTACCTTCTATCTATCTATCTATCTATCTATCTATCTATCTATCTATCTATCTATCTATCTATCTATCTATCTATCTATCTATCTATATATTATTATCTATGTATGTATGTATGTATGTATGTATGTATGTATGTATGTATGTATGTATGTATGTATGTATGTATGTAGTATGTATGTACCTACCTACCTACCTACCTACCTACCTACCTACCTACCTACCTACCTACCTACCTACCTACCTTCTCTGTCTGTCTGTCTGTCTGTCTGTCTGTCTGTGTCTACCTAACTATCTGTGTATGTATGTATGTATGTATGTATGTATGTATGTATGTATGTATGTATGTATGTATGTATGTATGTATGTATGTATGTTGATGTATGTAGTAGTATTATGCATTATGATGTATTATGTATGTATATGTATGTAGTATTATATATATATAATATATCATATCTTACTGTATATATTATTATATTTATTATATAATACTATTCTCTCCTCGTAAATTTCTATTCTCTTCTACATATATACCTACTACCTACGTATCTACCTATCTTCTACTTAACTACCTACCTACCTACCTACCTACCTACCTACCTTCCTACCTACCTACCTATCTACCTACTTGTGTGTCTTATGTTTCTATGTATGTATATATGTATCTATCTGTCTATGCATTTATATAGCACGTATCTACCTATCTATGTATCTACCTACCTACCTACCTACCTACATACATACCTACCTACCTAGCTACCTGTCGGTCTGTCAGTCTGTCTCTGTCTGTCTGTCTGTCTGTCTGCTACCTACCTACCTACCCACCTACATACCTACCTACCTACCCACCTACATACCTACCTACCTACCTACCTATACTACCTACCTAATCCCACTCCTCTCTCTACCTCTCTCCCCCTCCCCCATTCTCTCTCTCTCCCCCTCACAGATCATCCAGCAGGCTCCCCGGTGATTCAGCACGTGCAAGCACCGCCAGTGTGGTCAAGCACGCGTGGCAGAGTGCGCCCCTCCCCAGCAGATCGTGCATCACGCGGCCCCGCCCAACAGGTCATCCACCACCAAGCGCCCTCCGTCAGCTACGAGTGCTCGCCTTCTATTGACTGCAAAGGCTCCTCTATCAATAAGAGAGGTGGGTAAGGGGAGGGTTAGGTTGGGGTGGGGATGGGGATTGTGGGTGGGGGGGGTGAAGGGACGGTGGGTGTGGGTGAGGGTTTGGGGTGGTGGGTGGTGGGTTGGGTGGGTGGGTGGTGTGGGGTGTTTGGGGGGGGGTGGGGGTGGGTGGTGGGGTGGGGTGGGGGATGGTGGATGGTGGTGAGGTGGGGGTGTGGGGTGGTGGAGGGTGGTGGGTATGGGGTGGGGTGTGGGGGTGGGGGTGGGTGGGGAGGGGGGTTGTGGTATGGGAGGTGGTTAGTGTGGGTGGGTGGGGGTGGGGGTGGTGGGTGGGTGGGTTGGGGAGGGAGGGTTTCCTCTGTCAGCTACGAGTGTTCGCCTCTATTGACTGCAAAGGATCGCTATCAACAAGAGAGGTGGGTGGGTGTGATGGGTGTGGGGGGTGGTGTGGGGTTGGGTGGGGGGGTGGGTGGGGTTGGGGGGGGGATGTGGTGAGGTGGGTGGGGGTTGGGTTGGTGGGTGTGTGTGGTGGGTGGGTGGGGGGTTGGGGAGTGGGGTGGGGGTGGTGGCGGTGGCGGGGTGGGTGTGGGGTTGGTGGTTGTGGGTGGGTGTCTGGGGAGGGGGGAGGGGTGGGTGGTGTGGTGTGTGTGTGTGTGTGTGGAGGTAGGTGGTGGAGGTGGGGAGTGGTGGTGGTGGGTGGGGGGGGAAGGGTGCTTCCGTCAGCTACGAGTGTTCCTCTACTATTGACTGCAAAGGCTCCCCTATCAATAAGAGAGGTGGGTAGGGGTGGTGTGGGGTGGGTGGGGGGAGGGACGGTTGTAGGTGAGTGGGTGTGGGTGGGATTGGGGGTGGTGATGGGGGTGGGCGACGATGACGACGATGACAAATATGGTTATGATGACAATGCTAGATGATGATGATATGTCGATGGCGGTGATGATGATGATGATGATGATGATGATGATGATGATGATGATGATGATGATGATGATGATATGTGATCATATATTCATCATCATCATCATCATCATCATCATCATCATCATCATCATCATCGCCACCACCACCACCACCACCACCACCACCACACCACCACCACCCACCCCCTCACCACCACCACCACCATCATCTCATCAT
>CM060343.1:4955453-4960453 GCA_030674155.1 Stramonita haemastoma
AACCAAAAAAATAGAAAGTATACGACAAAAAATCCATACAAAACAAAAAAAGAAACAAACAAAAACAACAACAAAAAGAACAACAACAACAAAAAAAGCAAACTAGCAAAACTAAATCAAAGAACAGCACAACCCAGACACGCCCCTCCCTCCCCTTAATAACACCCCAAACAGTTCAAGTGGCCCATAATGTTAATTGGTTATTTGGACGGGTTGATCAGCCAATAACACACGATATCGATGTCGTGTGTATTTATAGCAATGTATAATTCTACAGACCCCCTCCCCCCCCCCCCCACCACTTCTTGCCACACCGACACACACACACACACACACACACAACACACACACACACACACACCCCACACACACACACACACACACACACACACACCACGCACGCACGCACACACACACACACATGTACAAAACCTACGCACACACTAGCAGAAAGCTTCCCCTATCTCTCCCCCCCCCCCCCCCCCCCCAAATTCCCCTCTTAAGTTTAACATTGTTTTCAGTAACTGCATTTGCGGTTGAAGCCTTATAAAAGGTATACATACTGTGATATTTTCTGTCTGCATGTGCGTGAAAAAATACAGTAACTCCATTTTCCAAAGTTTCGGGAAAAATATTCATGTTTTTACCCGCTCCCCAAATCTTTTTGAAAAACAAAACAAAACAAAAAAAGGGTTTAGACCTAATTAGTCCAAACAAGCTTATGACGTTGTACATTTTGCAAAAAAATATGTTTTAGATCTTTACACAAACAGTTTTGATTTTCTGGAAACAAAAAAAACAAAAAAAACTGGAGTGAATGTGTTTTACAACGTGCATAAGCACAAATGGTGATTCCATTGGTCATTAAATTCTTAAAGATTTATAACGTTCTCTTTAGTGTTTGATTATACGTCACTGGGGGAAATGACGTAATGTTTATTTTTATTCTAAGGATATGTTTTACTCATTTCTTTAAAGATACTTGATTTAGTTTTTAGTAGGAGGTAGATTTTTTAATGGATGGATAATGATAGTCATTTATGTCTGTGTTTATTCTTTGTGCCAAGTTTTATCATGGATATGCCAAATTTTGCAACCGTTGTTTGTGTGTATTTAATTGTGTTGTGGTGATATTACCAGTCAGAAATGTTAACATTGTGTCTGTACATTATGCTTTTTAAAGATTTTGAACATGTGGATGAGAATTTAGTTCACTCAGTTTGTTCTTAATGATAAACTGGCATGGCTTTTAAATTCACGTAGGCGTGTATATGTAAAAGAATATATGACTGCATGAATGATCAGAATGAAATATCTTTTTTCTCTCTTCAATGGACGGCAATATAAGACACACATAAGATAGATCTCTAACGCTACAATAAACTGATGGCATAAATTTGGTTTAAAATATTCGCTAGATTTCAGTACAATGTCAAAAATGTTCCGTTTTGAATTCACGAAAAAATGTTTTTATCAGAATTTGTGTATTAGATTCATCGGAAATTTTCCTTTGTTTTGTGTTTTTTTGTTAAAACACACCATCAAGTTTTCACTATCAAAAACTATTCAGTTGAACCCACCAACCAGCGTTGATACAGGGGTTTGTTTTGACTGTAATGCCAGTTACTTTACCCTAAAAATACCAAAGATAATTAGCAGACCATAGCACGCGCAGTTCTCCGTAATGCTCTGTCAGGTAAACAAATGACCTTCTGTACCTTGGCTCGATCCACGGTATGTGTTATTGGAACCCATGTCGCGCATGCCCAATCCCAATATCCGTTTGCATTCAAGAGTCTTCCGTTTTCGTGGATGTTTTATCCTGGTGCTTTGGAGGCGATGATCTTCAGCTGACCTGGTTGTTTCCTTCTTGTCCTCATCGATTTGATCGTTAATAGATAACTATGCTACCATTATCAGAACCAGTGTTTATTTTGCAACTCTTCTCTTCGAATCTTTTCTTGGGTTGTATCCTTATCTTTTCCTCAAAACTTGTATCACAGAAGCTGGCACACAACCAAGCTGAGACTGTCTTACAGGGAACAGTACAAGAAGGGAGACGAAGAGACAGATAGAAAAAAAATGTGACGCTCCACCACATAATGAGACGCATTGCACCAGAGGTCAATTTTTAGTTACTCACATGTTATCAAACTGCAATAAAATGGCTACACAATACAAAAAAACCCAGATTGAATATCGGACAATTCTAGGAAAAGTTATTGCAAGTTGAAATGCTAGACTGCAGGAAATGACAAAATGAAAAATTGACAAGTTTAGCATCCGAATAGGTTGTCAGAATGAGGGCTTGGGTGTTTTTAAAACACGTTTAAAGGCAAAAGGAAACAAAATTATGATTTGATATTTCATTATAAGGTAGCACAATGGCTATACTTTAATAATTAATCAAAATCTCAAAATTGCCAAATCGACCCAACCTGCCTTTAATGGCTCCTAGCGGGAAAGTAGGTTATGTGCTAAACGACTCATTTCGTGGTGGAGCGTCACAAATATGGGAAGACAACATCAGGGAGTGGACTGGCCATGAGTGGAAACGACTTGCTACGGAAAGCTGAAAAACTACCAGGAGTGCATGGAGGAAGCTGGCTGGAAACTCTTCAGTGGTGCCCCAACAGTCCACTTGACCACAGGAGAGGATCAGTGTATTTACCAAAAAATGAAACATAAAATTCTCTGTCATTTTTTTTTCCACATTGGGCTCATATCATGAAGTTCATGAAGCACACGTTAAATCCTGTTCTGCTTTTCGCAAGAGTAGGCCATTGTGTGCCCGTGGGAACAGATGACACGATTTCCAAAACTGCATACACAAGGGGACTGGATGTAAAAACAAACAAACACATGAGTGCTTATACCGTTATCCTCGATATAAAAACATAAATAGAATAGAATAAATGAATGAAATAAAAATAAAAGTTTAGTCAGTCATACACCAAAGTGCTGCAAAGAGTCAAACAACAAAAATGGCGCATATATTGGGATGGGACATGCGCAAGGCGGAATCTGGGCATGCGCAACGTGGACTAGGTCAAAGTTGAAGGTCATTCGCACTGGAAATTTCGTTTTTATTTGGCTGTGGAGCAATATACTGGACTGTGCTTGTTATGGACATTACATTATGGTAGGTATGCTGACCAGACAGAGATTTGGGTAAACACTTTTTATTGTTTGTTTTATTTGCCTGATATTTTCTTTTCTTTTTTAAGGACTTGTGTCCAGTTACGTACGTTCGTGACCATTTATTTTTTACATGTAACTTCTGTGATCCAGTTTTCATGCAACTTCTGTTCATGTTTGTGGTTGTGGTTGTGGTTGTGGTTGTGTTGTGTGTGTGTGTGTGTGTGTGTGTGTGTGTGTGTGTGTGTGTGTGTGTGTGTGTGTGTGTGTGTGTGTGTGTGTGGGAGAGAGAGAGAGAGAGAGAGAGAGAGAGAGGAGAGAGAGAGAGAGAGAGAGAGAGAGGAGAGAGAGAGAGAGAGAGAGAGAGAGGAGAGAGAGGAGAGAGAGAGAATATGCGATTTTGATCCGTCCATTATATGTATTTTAGAGTACAAGGTATTGAGAGGTAACAGTAGCTATTAAACTATCAAAAGACCCGTGTGAATTTGGTTTTTGTTTCAGAATGCACCTTGATACTGGCGTTAAAAAAGCAAACAAACAAGAAAACAAACAAACAAACAGACAAGACAAACATTTAGCCAAAAGCAGTTTTCAAAGGTATTAACAACAACAAAACAACACTCATTATATTATCCTGATAAAAATCATGACAACAATAACAAAGTTGATAGCCAGCCGCCATGGCGCAGTGGTTAGCGCCTTGGATTTCGGACTGGAAGGTCGCGGATTCGATTCCCATAAGAGTCATAGGAATTTTTCGGACTCCGGCCGGCTCTTACCCAGAGTGAGTGTGCTGTGGGCTCAGAGGGGAGACTGGGACCACACAGTCGAGCTTCATCCACTTTATGGATGTGAGTTTGAGAGTGTTCCTCTAATTACCTGACCAACACAACAGGTGTCTATATCTCTCGGGCCCGGTTGACGCCGGGATATGTTATGATAGTAAGCGTAGAGTACAACCCTGTCAAGTAGTCTCAAAGCAGATGCACTTCCATAGCAGCAGCATTACATCATCCTCATCACCATTGATCACCATGCAATAATAAAAATTGCCTTTGATTCGGTGGCCCCCGTTGCTCTGGTCTCATGGTGACCTCAGACTCGGTTTCCCCATACACTTCTGCGCCTGTGGTGAGTTTGTGTCAAAGTCTTTGGGGTTGGAGGTTCGCGGGGGACGGTCGTTGGAGGGACGTTGTGGTGGTCGCCACCTCGGATGGGCGTCTCACTCAGTCTGGCTCCGCGACTGAGCTAATACTGTCGTTAGTAGGGGGCTTAGTAGGTGGTGTCCTGCGTATGTTAGATCAGAACAGGCACCACTGAACACCACCAAAGTGACCCAGCAGTAGTGCAGGGCCCCTCTGGCTGGTGGCCTAACGGCGGCCTAATATTGATGGGCTCCCTGTAGACTCCAGACCCTGTGGATGAGACACAACAAATCAGGGTATGGCTGTGGCGGGGAGATTGAAACGAGCGGCGAGGGAACAGCAGGACGGGGACGTTACAGAAGATGAGGCAGCAAAAAACCAAACCAAAACAAAAACAACCCCCCAAAACCAAAGTTGATGATTACTACTACTACTACCACTACTACTTTTACTACTTCAGCAACTCATAATTATTCTTTTCATCAGTTGCTGAAGTTATATATTCCTCTCCTATAAAACCTTTAACTGGATTTAGTTGTGGTACATAATATGTACGTGTGTGTATGTGTGTATTATGTACATAATTATGTATGTATGTATGTATGTATGTATGTATGTATGTATGTATGTATGTATGTCTGTATGTATGTCTGTCTGTATGTATGTATGTATGTATGTTATGTATGTATGTATGTATGTATGTATGTATGTATGTAT
>CM060343.1:4972953-4975453 GCA_030674155.1 Stramonita haemastoma
GACACTGTTTAACTGATGGATAGCAGCCTTTGGTCAACAGCAAAATGCACTTTCATGTCAATGTACGATGCTGCTCAGAAATGTATCTGATGAAAATTTGACGTTGTTTTAGAAAAACAAATATGTCAGAACGCTCAATCAGCAACAATGTGTGTGTGTGTGTTGGGGGGGTGGGGGGGGGGGGGGGGGGTGAGGGTGTGCTTGTGTGTGTGTGGGGTGGGGGGTGGGGTGGGGGCGGGCTGTTCGTGTGTATGTATATGTGTGTGTGTTTGTGTGTGTGTGTGTGATTGTGTGTGTGTGATTGTGTGTGATTGTGTGTGTGTTTTGTGTGTGTGTGTGTGTGTGTGTGTGTGTGTGTGTGTGTGTGTGTGTGTGTGTGTGTGTGTGTGTGTGTGTGTGTGTCTGTGTCTGTGTCTGTGTCTGTGTCTGTGTCTGTGTGTGTATCTGTGTGTGTATCTGTGTGTGTGTGTCTGTGTTCATCCGATAATTATCTCTGTCTCTGTAAACATGACTGATGATTGTCTGTCTCTGTATACATGACTGATGATTGTCTCTGTAAACATGACTGATGATTGTCTCTGTAAACATGACTGATGATTGTCTCTGTAAAATGGACTGATGATTGTCTGTCTCTGTATACATGACTGATGATTGTCTCTGTAAACATGACTGATGATTGTCTCTGTAAACATGACTGATGATTGTCTCTGTAAACATGACTGATGATTGTCTCTGTAAACATGACTGATGATTGTCTCTGTAAACATGACTGATGATTGTCTCTGTAAACATGACTGATGATTGTCTGTCTCTGTATACATGACTGATGATTGTCTCTGTAAACATGACTGATGATTGTCTCTGTAAACATGACTGATGATTGTCTCTGTAAACATGACTGATGATTGTCTCTGTAAACATGACTGATGATTGTCTCTGTAAACATGACTGATGATTGTCTCTGTAAACATGACTGATGATTGTCTCTGTAAACATGACTGATGATTGTCTCTGTAAACATGATGATGATTGTCTCTGTAAACATGACTGATAATTGTCTCTGTAAACATGACTGATAATTGTCTCTGTAAACATGACTGATGACTGTCTCTGTAAACATGACTGATGATTGTCTGTCTCTGTAAACATGACTGATGAATGTTTGTCTCTGTAAACATGACTGATGATTGTCTCTGTAAACATGACTGATGACTGTCTCTGTAAACATGACTGATGATTGTCTCTGTAAACATGACTGATGAATGTTTGTCTCTGTAAACATGACTGATGATTGTCTCTGTAAACATGATGATGATTGTTTGTCTCTGTAAACATGACTGATGATTGTCTCTGTAAACATGACTGATGACTGTCTCTGTAAACATGACTGATGATTGTCTGTCTCTGTAAACATGACTGATGATTGTCTCTGTAAACATGATGATGAATGTTTGTCTCTGTAAACATGACTGATGATTGTCTCTGTAAACATGACTGATGATTGTTTGTCTCTGTAAACATGATGATGACTGTCTCTGTAAACATGATGATGATTGTCTCTGTAAACATGACTGATGATTGTCTTTGTAAACATGATGATGATTGTCTGTGTAAACATGACTGATGATTGTCTGTCTCTGTAAAATGACTGATGATTGTCTCTATAAACATGACTGATGATTGTCTCTGTAAAATGACTGATGATTGTCTCTGTAAGCATGACTGATGATTGTCTGTCTCTGTAACATGACTGATGATTGTCTCTGTAGACATGACTGATGATTGTCTCTGTAAACATGACTGATGATTGTCTCTGTAAACATGACTGACAATTATCTCTGTCAAGAAATGTAAATATCGTGATTTGTAAAAAAAAAAAAAAAAACTTGGAAAAGCTGGATTATTAAGTAAGATTATTACGTAAGATTGTTACCACTGAAATGTTAAAAAAAATTATCTGGACAGGCTCTGAATAGTTTCATCACCATGTTATCCTTAAACGAAGATAATATGACGAGCATTGAAGCAAGAAACACGTCTGTTGATTTCTCTGAGATGGCAAACTTACAAGTCAATCTTAAATAACATCACTTAAATCTTAATTAATTAAGTCAATCTTAAATAACATCATCAACATCAGAAATGCCTACAATGCTGCCACTGAAAGACATTATTCCCTAGAATTTCTTTTCTTTTTTTTTCTTCTTTTTTTTCATTTGAATCTTTGATAAGTCATTTTCAAAATGATTGAGAAGTTGGTACCTGCACTTGTCTTTCCTCACTACTTTTTCATCAAAAATAACATCACTTCTGGGAAAGATGCAGCTCTCGCTTATAAGGAAAATGACTTAGAGAAGGGGGGGGGGGGTAAGAAAGAAACAAAGAGGTAGGAGAGGAAAGGGGAGATGGGGGGGGGGGGGGGGGGGGGGATAGGGAAGTGGGGAGAAGATAGGAAGGGGGTTGTCTTCTTTTCAGCCTAACGTTGTTTCTTTCTTAACCC
>CM060343.1:4980281-4985281 GCA_030674155.1 Stramonita haemastoma
TATATATATTGCATATCTATATATTGCATATCTATATATTATATTTATATATTTTGTTATATTATATATTTAGAAGAGATGGGAGAAACAACATCAGCGAATGGACAGGTCTAGAACTCAACAAAATCCTTGAGAAAGGCAGAACAGAGAGAGAGGAATGGAGGGAACTGGTTGTCAAGTCTAGAGGGGTGCCCCCCCACGGTCGCCAGACTAAGGGATAGATAGATAGATAGATAGATAGATAGATAGATAGATAGATAGATAGATAGATAGATAGATAGATAGATAGATAGATAAGTAGGTAGGTAGGTAGGTAGGTAGGTAGGTAGGTAGGTAGGTAGGTAGGTAGATATTTAGTTAGTTATTTCTTTTATTTATTTATCTATGTATGCATTTGCTTATTCATTTTAGACCTCTTTCAGTCACAGCAGATTTCTCTGCGCGAAAATTCGGTCTGCTCTCCCCGCGCCGGGAAGAGTGCGTTGCCACAAGTGCAGCCCCACCCTTTTTTTTTTTTCTTTTCCAGTCTGCAACTGTATTAATTGTTTCCCTATCAAGAGTGGCTTTTCTCAACAGAATTTTTCCAGGGACAACTCTTTTTTTTTTCTTCTGTTTGCAAAAGGGAAGCAACTCGAGAAAAACTCGTTTAAGTTACAGATTTGAAAGTTGCGGTTCATTTTTTTTAGTGTTGTCTTGAATAAAAAAAAAAAAAAAAAAAACACCCAGGGAAGAGAATAAATCTATGTTCTGAGAGTTTATCACCCATCTACTTTGAGCCGCAATATCTCCAGTATGGTGTTAAATTGAACTATAATTCAAAGACATGGATAAAAAAAAAAACAACATAATAATTGTGACGCTCCACCACATAATGAGACGCATTGCACCTGAGGTCAATTTTTAGTTATTGACATGCTATCAAACTGCAATAAAACGGCTATACAATACAAAAAACAGATTGAAAATCGGACAATTCTAGGAAAAGTTATTGCAAGTTGAAATGCTAGACTGCAGGAAGTGACAAAATGAGAAATTGACAAGTTTAGCATCCTAACAGGTGGTCAGAATGAGGGCTTGGGTTTTTTTAAAAACACATTTAAAGGCAAATGGAAACAAAATTGTGACTTGATATTTCACTATAAGGTAGAATAATGGCTATACTTTAATAATCAATCAAAATCTCAAAATTGCCAACTTGACCCCACCTGCCTTTAATGGCTCCTAGTGGAAAAGTGAGTTATGTGCTAAGCGACTCATTTCGTGGTGGAGCGCCATAATTATATTATGCAGTGATAAAAATAATTTGTCAGAAAAAGAACAAATTTTGAAGTAAAACTTTAAGTAGGTCTTGTACCTTACGTCTTTCTTTAAAAAAAAAAGAAAAAAAAGAAGAAGAAGACAGAAGAATGGACAAAGAAGGCAGAAAACAGACAAGAAGGAACAAAAGGAACAAAGCAGAAACAAGGAGAGGGATAGAAAAGAGGAAGATCTAAGCACAGATTTTCTATAGAAGGTGGGGATGCTATTGACACTGACAGATCCCCCGAATCTCCATGGGGAGTTAGCTAGCTATCTGTGAATCCCAGTCTGGATTGTGCAACGACATCTGCACTCAAAAAGACTTGAAGAATCTAGAGCACTGGACTTCACTATCATTATTGATTGATTAATTAACAGAGAGAGAGAGAGAGAGAGAGAGAGAGAGAGGAGAGAGAGAGAGAGAGAGAGAGAGAGAGAGAGAGAGAGAGAGAGAGAGAGAGAGAGAAGGAGAGAGAGAGGGAGAGAGAGAGAGAGAGGGAGAGAAAGGGAGAGAGAGAGAGAGAGAGAGAGAGAGAGAGAGGGTGGGGGAGGGAGGGAAAGGGAGAGAGAGAGAGGGAGAGAGAGAGAGAGAGAGAGAGAGAGAGAGAGAGAGAGAGAGAGAGAGAGAGAGTGTGTGTGTGTGTGTGTGTCTGTCTGTCTGTCTGTCTGTGTCTGTGTGGGTGTCTGTGTGGGTGTGTGTCTGTGTGTCTGTCTTTATGTGTCTGTCTGTGTGTGTGTGTGTGTGGTTTTGATATGGCAATGACTGGCAGATTCATTATAACCCAGTTCCGGACAGATGCACACACGCACTCACAAACATGAACGCACGCACATACACGCAGACATGCGTGCATGCATGCACACAATTATACACACAGGCACATGTGTGCACACAAAAAGCTCGCATGCGCGCACAGATACATACACATACAAACGTCCACATGCACCTCGCGCGCACACACACACACACACACACACACACACACACACCCCACACACACACATACACACACACACACACACACACACACACACACACACACACACACACACACACACGTACACACACACACGACGATTTTGATCAGTATATCTGCATCTTAATGACCGTTTTCTCAAGTGTGCTTTCTTCAATTTAACGTCTCTTCACTCATAGTAATATTTGAAGAATTTTCTCAAGTGTGTGTGTGTGTGTGTGTGTGTGTGTGTGTGTGTGTGCGTGCGTGCGTGCGTGCGTGCGTGCATACGTGTGTGTGTGCATGTGTGTGTGCGTGTGTGAATGATTCAGATATGTGACAGTGTATGTGTGTTCGTAAGGGAATAGGGAGGGGGGGTGTGTATGTGTGTGCACGTGCTTGCGTGCATGCGCGCGCGCGCGTGTGTGTGTGTGTGTATACACGCGCACGCACCCGGGCATGAAGCCTACAGGACACGAAATGTCAGCCTCTACAGTACTAGGTATCCTTCATCTAGCCAGTAAAGCTCTTTTAAAATCGTTGTCCTCATGATTGGTCATTCGGGTGAGACTATAAACTGACGCCCCGTGTGCTAACACACGCAGAACATCTTGCGCACACGTTAAACCCCGTTCCGCCTTTTTCGGAAGAGGAGGCCATCGTGTGCCGGTAGGAGAGGATGACGAAATTATTTAAAAAACAAAACAAAACAGCATGCACACAGGTGCCGTGTTTAGACACCATCCCTGATGAAAAATCGGGGAGTTGGAGTCCCAGGGCGGCTCGGGGCTGTATATGGCAACGTTCTGGTGGCTCCTGCGACTGTACTGGAACCATTCGTATCGGTCATTGCCTTTCCAATGGATCATTCCAGTGGCGTGGAGAGGGGGGGGGGGGGGTCTGCTGCATGGGTAACAGCTTGCCCTCCATACTTACTTACTTACCCAGGTTTTGCGCTCTAAAGACTAGAGCGGAGCTCCATAGTCTTCCGAGACTGATGGGTGCCTACCAGTTCACCCAGCTGTCAATGGGTACCTGCCCTCTTTATGGACAGGGAAGGTAAAGCAGTGAGGGAGAGGAGATGGGCGCCATCCTCAACATGCTGGCCCCTGGAGAAGCTGAGGTCTCTGATGCCTCGCTCCCCTACAACCGCATAGGTTATGGGACACCTTTACCTTTTCTCCTTTCACGGCTGTCAGCTAGACTAGTGGGGCAGGTGATGGTAAAAGAAAAGAAAGAAAAAACAACAGAAAAACTTGATCTAGAGCGCGCTCTGATTTGTTTACTTTACGAGGTTCAGTGCTATAAAAAAGTTTCATATGTTTTGTTGTTGTTATTGTTGTTGTCGTTGTCGTTGTTGTTGTTGTTGTTATTATTATTATTATTATTATTATTATTATTATTATTATTATCATCATCATCATCATCATCATCATCATCATTATTATTATTATTATTATTATTATTATTATTATTATTATTATTATTATATCATTGTGATATTATGTCATCATCATCATCAGCAGCAGCAGCAGCAGCAGCAGCAGCACCATCATCATCATCACCAATCACCATCCATACTAAAAAAAAAACCCACCCACATAACATATATTTTTTCAACACTCAACCAACACTTTAATACTCACTTCTTCTTCTTCTTCCTCCCCCCACCCCCACCCCTCCCCACCCCAACCACCACCCACCCACACCCCCAACACCACCACCCACCCCACCCACCCCCACCCCAAAACAGTCGCTGCTCAGGATCCTGGAAGAAATGCTCGCCCTCTGGCTCCTCTGCCTACTAGCTGGAAGCAGCTGCGCTGTCTTCTACACGCAGAGCAACAACAACGACTTTCCCAGACTCGGACGTCGATCCGTCTTCACGGCCTCAGCTGACGGCGTCTACCCGCGAATCGGGCGTTCCAGCGTCTCCTCCTCAGCTCTGTCTCACCCAGACGATGCTGACGAGGATGCTACCTCTCTTCGATGCTTCTCCCTTCCAACCCCAGCACCACAAGCGGGGTATTTTCACGGCTGGGGGTCCTGGATTCCCTCGCATCGGTCGCGCTCAGAGGAAGTCGTCTCGTAGTAGCGGAGAGTTGTCTCCCCATGCTGTCAGCGTGGTGACGTCAGTGGAGAGCCCGGATGTCGCGCGTGGGATGGCGGGAAGAGAGGAGGAGGAGGGGAGAGGGTTCGAGTATCCTTTAGGGTTGATGTTCTTCGAGTTTGATAAAGACGGTAAGTTTTTTTGTTGTTGATTTATTTGTATTTTGTATTTTGTACCACTTTATGTCACAGTAGATTTCTCTGCGTGAAATTCGGGCTGCTCTCTCTCTCTCCCCGGGGAGAGAGGGGAGAGAGAGAAGAGAGCGCGTTGCCACAAGTGCAGCGCCTACCCCTTTTTTGTTTTGTTTTGATTATTTGTACTATGTGAAGCAATTATTCTTGTTAGCTGGTTAAATGGAAATGGTGAAATGTTGTTTGGAAAAAAGTCGGTTTGTTTTCTTTTGTAACAACAACAACAACAACAACGAGGCACGATTTGGCTACACTCCACCTTCAGCTTTCGGCTCAAGTAGTATCTTTTATAGAGTATTAGTCAAAAAAAAGTTGCTGATTTTCACTGATTTTTTTAAAGTGTAAAAATGAACGATGTACTTATTTTAGGGGATTGAGGACATAGAACAATATCAGGTAGTGTTGAAAAGTTTGAAAATGATCATCAAATAATAATTGCTTGTG
>CM060343.1:4990281-4992781 GCA_030674155.1 Stramonita haemastoma
GGGAACAAGAGAGTTAGCTTTGGCTAAATTCCCCCTCCAGCTTGAACCAGCTCAGCTGGAATGTTGTCAGCCCCTGCTGCCTTCCCCTTTATTCAGCAATCTCACTGCTGTTTCCACTTCTTCTCAGAGGATAGGGTGGCTGTCTGTATGATCTGTGCATGTGGGGACACTGAAGACATCTGGATCTCCTGTGGGTTTGAAATTATACAGGTCGGAGCAGTATTCTGTCCACCTGTTCAGAATATCCTGGTCGTCAGTGAGGCACTTTCCCATTTTTGTCTTGGATTGTTGAGCTTCTTCCCTGTTTTGTGCCAGTCAGGTCTTTCACCAGTTGATATGCTTTCTTGCTGTTGTTTTGTTTTCTTCAATGTTCTGGCACTGTTCACCAATCCATTTCTCTTTTGCTTCTGTCATGAACTTTCTGATTCTTTTGTTGAGTGCCCTATATTCTTCTGCTCTTTCGTCTGTTTTCTTTTTCTTTTTCTTCAGCTCTCTACGTTTGTCACATAGTTGTAGGGTGTTAGGTGTGACCCAAGGTTTTTTTTTACTGGTCAATGTTTGCCAAGAAGTTCTTGCTGTTTCAGTTACTGCTGTGTTGAAACCATCCATCAAGGTATCTATATCCATACCATCTGAGTCTATCAGAGTGAGTGCTGCAAACTTCCCACCTATCCTTGCCCAAAAAATGTCTGCTACCTCTGGATCCTTCAGCTTCTCGAGGTCTAACTTGATCCTGATGTTGTTCTACTTGTAATTTCTTTTGAGACGGAGTCGGAATGTCATCATCACAAGATCATGGTCACTCCCTATGTCCGCTCCTGGAAAGCTTCGTGTCCGTGCAGTGTTTACGCTGGACCTGAATATTCTCTTCACCGTGATGTAATCTGTCTGGTTTTGGTATCTACCATTAAATTTTGGGCTTTGCCATGTCCATCTTCTGGATTTTTTTATGTAGGCCAAGTGTATTCGCTCGCTGGAGATTGTTGTTACTGGCAAACTCCAGGAGTCTCAAGCTTCTTTCATTTGTTTCTTTGTTGCAATGTGGTCCACAAATGCCCTCCCAGTCTTTTTTGGGCATCTACTCCTATCTTGGCATTCCAGTCACCTTGAACAACAAGGATGTCTTTCTTGAGAGTTTGATTTAGAACCTCTTGTAGTTGGTCGTAGAATTCTTCTATGTCTTCATCTGTGCTGTCTGATGTAGGGGCGTAAGCCCGTGCCCTGTTTATGCTTATCCTGTTTTCCACTGAAGTAAATTTTGTGGCCTTCCTGGGTCGTTGTTTCTCCCATGTTTTTCCACCTTGCTTCACAGAGCCCTAGGATGTGCCATTGGTATCTGGCCATCTCATGTGTTAGCTCTTAGTGTTCGTACATTCCAAGTGCCAATGGTGATGTAGTTTCTGGCACGGATTTTGCTGCGTTGTACACCAGTAGCATACTTTCTACCTCTGCTCTGATGTGCAACAGAAGGCACAGTCCTTGGTAACCCGGGCAACGACCGATCCGGTATGGAGATTCTGATGATACCTGTCTTCATGTCTTGGGCAAATCGAACCTGGCGGAGCCCATCCCTCTCCAAGTCGGATTTTGGGGGTTGGGTTTACTCCCCACATGTGGCAGGTAGTACTGGGTTACATGGTTACCAGTGACAGAGGAAGCCTCTGAACTGAGTATCAGACAGAATTCTCACACTACAGCAGAATGATTTCCCTGAAAAACGAAGACTACGTGTAGGAAGAGAAAAGAACCCACCTTGTTATCATGCCTTCACGTTTTCCCGATACAGAGAATTGTCTCTTTTTTGTGACACTACACCACAAAATGAGTCGCATTGTACCAGTAGTCAACTTTTAGTTATGAACATGTTATTAATCTGCTATAGTAGAAAAAATGTATTCAATACTAAACAACAAAAAAGCAGAATGAAAACCTGACAATTCTATGAAAAGTAAATACAAAGTGAAATGCTAGACTAGAGATAGTGACATAATGAAAAGTTTATTGTAATAGGTGTTCAGAATGAGAAATTGGAAGGTTCTTTTTTAAACCAAAAGGAAACAAAACTACACATTGAAACTTCAGTACAGGATGGGGAAAAAAAAGCTGAAAGTTTCTTCATCAATGAAAATCTCATAACCCACAGCCCTGATCTGACCCACCACTTGGCTTAAAATGGCTTCTGGCGGAAAAGATAGCCAGGTGCTATACGACTCATTTTGTAGTGGATGGTCAGCATGTTTTCATTTCCGTGCGTGTTTCCGTTGGACTTTTACTTGGTGAAATTGCCAACAAATGATTAACCGAGTTCCTGCTTAGGGTCTGTAAGGGCTGTTATGATGTACTATTAGTGCTGCTCTGAGGGATAGATCTACATCCTTGCAAACAATGGCTGTACTCCAAAGTTCGTGTTGCATGCTGATAGATCTAGATAGATTTATATAAATGTGGTACAAAATACAAAAAGTCAAAATAGATCTAGTCCAACTCCGCCATTGTCGGC
>CM060343.1:4997781-5004429 GCA_030674155.1 Stramonita haemastoma
CTTTGTGAGAGACAAAGAGAGAGAGAGTGTGTGAGAGTGTGTGTGTGTGTAGTATGTGTGTATGTGTGTGCATGTGTGTGTGTGTGCGTGTCTAGTATTAGTTTGTGTGTGTATGTGTGTGTGTGTGTGTTTGCGCACACGCGCACGCCGTGCGCACCCACACATGCGTACGTGCGTGGGGGGGGGGGGGGGGCAGTAATTTCCTGTGCGGTGTTGACGGTTCGAGTCCCAGGAGCCTCATTAACCGTTACGGGGCGGCACAGTCATGTTGTCCCACAGCTCAGCCCGTCCCACTGGGACAGCGAGTGTAGGGACAGCTTCTTGTAAGAGGATTTGACAAGTGGACACCAGGGCATAGGGTTTCTAAGATTAAGAGTAGGAGGGGGAGTGAGTGAAGAGTGCAACTATTTATTTATTTATTTATTTATTTATTTATTTATTTATTTATTTATTATTTTTTAATTCTTTAATATCGAGGTTAATGGAATAAGCACTAATGTGCTTTGTTTTTACATCCAGTCCCCGTGTGCATGCAGTTTTTGTAAATATTGTCATCTGTTCCCACCGGCTTACAATGGCCTACTCTTACGAAAAGTGGAACAGGTTTTAACGTGTGCGCAAGATGTTCTGCGTGCGTTCGCACACGGGGCCTCGGTTTACAGTCTCATCCGAAAGACTTTTTTGGGAGAGTGGAGTCAGCACTGATGTTAACTCCAGGGGAAAAAATCCCCTCCAACGGGAGTTGAACTCGGGTCGTCAAATTGCGAGCGCAATGTTCTGACCACTAGGCTATCCCGTCCCCATTGTATATGTTAGCTGACTTGGAGGGAAGGGCAAAGCAAGGCAAGGCAAGGCAAGGCAAGGCAAGGCAAGGCAAGGCAAATTCTTTTATTCGAGGATAATGAATAAGCACTCGTGTGTTATTGTTTTTTTACATCTAGTCCCCGCCCTTTTCAGGGATAACATCAAGATAAACAACAAATAACATCTAACTAAACAACAACAACAATAATAATGATCCAAATATCAAGAGCAAGAAACCATACCAAAATTACCATCAAACAACAGGCAAGAAAATAAGACCGAGATACAATGATAAGGCAATGATAGAAAAAGAAAGGAAGGAAGGAAGGAACGGATGAAGGAAGGAGTTGTTTGTTTTACTTTGTGCATGTGTCTGTTTGTCTGTCTCACTGTTGTATGTGTCTGTCTTTGTGTGTGTGTGTGTGTGTGTGTGTGTGTGTGTGTGTGTGTGTGTGTGTTAGCTTTTTAGTCGTTCTGTCTCGGGTGTGTCTTGTCTTCGTTTGTGTTCGTCTTTGTTTCTTTGCCTCTCTTTTTTTCCCTGTGTGTGTCTCTGTCTCTTTCTGTTTCCTCTCTCTCTCCCTGTCCTTTTCTCTGTCTGTATGTCTCTGTCTGTCTCTGTCTGTCTGTCTGTCTGTCTGTCTGTCTGTCTGTCTGTCTGTCTGTCTGTCTGTCTGTCTGTCTGTCTGTCTGTCTCTCTCTCTCTCTCTCTCTCTCTCTCTCTCTCTCTCTCTCTCTCTCTCTCTCTCTCTCTCTCTCTCTCTCTCTCTCTCTCTCTCTTCTGATTTAGTGTTATGTGCAATGTGTATTGCTGTCATTATACATTAGCTTTCGTTTTCTGTGTGTGTGCTGTTGTTATTGTTGTTCTGCTTTCACAGCATCTGTAACAAACAATAATATTTAAGTGTTTTTTTTTAACCTACCTACATTCTGATTAAACCTACTAATCGCTTTTAAAAGTGTAAGAATTGTCAAAAATTCTTTTCTGTTGAACACTCAGATGGCAACGATAGTTGTCTGTTATTTGAATAAAAATGCGTTACGCTGCCGATAAGCGCCTAACAAGTTAAGGACAGCGCATCCCACTTCCAGCATGGGAGAGAACTTCGGCAAGGGAAAGAACTTATTTATTTATTTATTCTTTTATATCGAGGATAACAGAATAAGCAATCATGTGCTTTTTTTCATCCGGTCCCCGTGTGTATGCAGTTTTTGTAAATATTGTCATCTGTTTTTCACCGGCACACGATGGCCTACTCTTACGAAAAGCGGAACAGGATTTAACGTGTGCGCAAGATGTTCTGCTTCGGCATGGGAGAGAATTGTTTTCTTGAAGTCTATCTGGGGACACGTGTGTGTGTGTGTGTGTGTGTGTGTGTGTGTGTGTGTGTGTGTGTGTGTGTGTGTGTGTGTGTGTGTGTGTGTGTAAGTTCACCAAGTGGTGAGGTTTTGCGAATATGCAACCGTTTTTGCCCACCAAAAAGGTAGCCACGCTCCGACTTCGGGGATATTTCTGATACTGTAATATTTTCCTGCCTTACTTGCAGGGGGCGGGATAGTTAGTAGTAGTAGTAGTATAGTAGTAGTAGTAGTTAGTAGTAGTAGTAGTATATAAGTAGTAGTAGTAGTAGAATAGAGTAGTAAAGTAGTAAGTAGTAGTAGTAGAAGTATTTAGTAGTAGTAGTAGTAGTAGTAGTAGTAGTAGTGAGTGGTAGTATGAGTAGTAGTTAGTAGTAGTAGTATGTAGTAGTAGTAGTAGTAGTAGTAGTAGTAGTAGTAGTAGTAGTAGTAGTAGTAGTAGTAGTAGTAGTGTAGTGGGTAGTAGTAGTAGTAGTAGTAGTCGTAGTCGTAAGTAGTAGTAGTAGTAGTAGTATAGTAGTAGTAGTAGTAGTAGTAGTAGTAGTCGTCTTTAAATTAACGTCCACGCACAGTTTGTGATTTGGACGGCAAACGAACAAATCAAATACAAACAAATAACTACCCATTAACAAGCAAGATTAACGGAATTTAAAGGAATCTACTGAACACAGAATAAAATAAACATAACGTTATCTCTAGCATTAACTCAGCATCAGGGAGAATGTGCGGTAATGTTTTCTTGCCTTCAGAAGATGGTAAAATATCTTTAAACCTGGGCATTCAAAAAGTATGTGTTGATTTGTAAACCTTTTGCCACAAGGGCACAATGCATTCTTACTAAAGTTTGTTTTAAAAGCGTCTAGTTTTACCCTGTAAAACAATGATGTGATGGTTCTACAAATATGTAAAGGCGTCTTATTGCGATGGAAATTGTGATATAAAACTGCTGTGGTATCTAAGAATTGTGACTTGTTTTGAAATTTCGTGACAGATTTATTTTTGTTTTGGGTCAAAGCCTTTAGGGTTGGAGGTTCGCGGAGGATGGTCGTTGGTCGGACTTCAGTGGTTCAGGGCGGGATAGCTCAGTGGTCAGAGCACTCGCTTTCCCCACCCCAAACTAAGGTTCAGCAGCATCAAGCGTTGTTACCAAGTGGATGGGGGACCGTTTGCGCGCCTTGGTTTCAGTACAGTCCCCCCAGTTCACCCAGCTGTAAATAGGCACCTGCCCTCTTAGGGTCAGGGAAGGTAAAGCAGCGAGGGAGAGGAGATGGGCGCCGCCCTCAATATGCTGACCCCCTAGAGAAGCTGAGGTCTCTGATGCCTCGCTTCCCAACGACCACAAAGATTATGGGAACACCTTTACCTTGACCCTTTTCCTGTTGTCGGAACACCTTTACCTTGACCCTTTTCCTGTTATGGAAACACCTTTACCTTGACCCTTTTCCTGTTATGGAAACACCTTTACCTTGACCCTTTTCCTGTTATGGAAACACCTTTACCTTGACCCTTTTCCTGTTGTGGGAACACCTTTACCTTGACCCTTTTCCTGTTTATTTGCAGGTGACAAACGGCTGACGCGAGAAGAGTTCGTGCAAGGCATGGAAAGAGCGCGCCATGACGGCACCCTGTTCCGATAAGCTCCCTTGGACCCAGTCATCTCCCTTGGCCCCGACAGACAAACAACGGAAAAGCGGACGAGAAAGAAAGACAGAAAGAAAAAAAGAAAAAAAAGAAAGGAAGAAAAACAGAAGGAAACAGATCGACCATGAGAACTTACTGATGCTGAACGGAAAGGGAATTTTTTTTATAGCGAAGAGAAGATTTTTATGAAAAAAAAATAATAAAAAGCACTGTTATTTGGTCCGGTATTACTGACTGTTTTGTTTTTTTTGTGCTCGGTGTGAATTTTGGTTAGTGTTTTTTTATATTTGCAACATTTTTAGGGAGTTATTTTTACGGGTTTTATTTCCCCTTAAATTAGGAGTTTTTTGGTTTCTGTATAAATTTGGTTGCGTTTCTGTTGGCATGGGTTTTGGAAGGGCTATTTGTGCAGTTTTTTTTTTTGTTTTTGTTTTTTTAGGGGGTTATGTATGAATTTTCTAGCATTGGATTTTTCTGTTTTGTGTCGTTGCTGGTTATATCTTTATTATGTGTGGAGGTTATGATGATTGCCAGAGTGTGTTCGAAGTTGTAGGATAATACAATGATTATGATACTGATTATGTAGATATTTAAAAAATAAAAAATTAAAAAAAAAAGCAAGAAGATGATTATAAATAGATTTTTTAAAGATAAACACGGAAGCAGAAAATAAAGACGCTTGACCAAAAAAAGGTAAAACAAAAACAAAAACAGAGAGAGAATAAAGAAATAGCAAACCCAAGATCCCAAGAGCTATATGAAGTCAGAGAGAAAACAAACAACAATGGAGAGAGAGAAAAACAGAAGAATAAAAGGAGAGAAATTGGATAGAAATAGCACCAAAAACACCAACGGTATAATTGACAGTCCAAGTTTGCTTGCAGCTTTAAAAAGAACACCCTCTACATTACACACACACACGCGCGCACGCGCGCACACACACACACATACACAAATATATATAATTATATATATATATATATATATATAATATTATATATATATATATATATATATATATATAATATATATATATATATATGAAAAATCATTGTGTACATCTCAAATGAAAACTATTTCTGCACTACTTTTAGGCTGGAAAGGCTGATACTTTGATGAATTACTTGTGCCAAAAAAATAAAAGATGTCTTTAAAAAACCTAACCTGCCTGAAAAATAAAACAAAAACAAACCAAACTGCAAAAGCAGTCCACCGAAAACCCATGATTATATCTACCACTTAAACCCACTTTAGCGTTGTTTCCCTTTACCTCGTTTTAATGAATGTCAAGGAGTTTCCTCCCATGCTTTTCGAAAGTGAAAATCGGTGATTTTTAGCCCAACATTTGAACACATTTTTGAAGAAGAAAAACAACAGAAATTTGGGGCAGAAAAAGATCTCTTTTGAAATTCCTGTTGTTTTGTGTTAACACCAGAATTGTTCAGTTGGTTTTGTGGAGTATTTTAGAAGCGCAATTTGAATTTTTTAGTAAGTTTGGTTGGGTTTTTTCTTTTCTTTGTTTTCTTGTTTTACAGGGAGGTTATTATGCTGTCAGTAGTTTTGGAGTTAACGCGTTTTCTGAAGTGATTTTTCTTCTTAGTTTTTTTCAACGAACAGTAGGCTATCCCCCCCCTTTCCTCCCCCCCCCCCCCCTCTCTCTCTCTCTCTCTCTCTCTCCTAGTAGTTGAATCCGAACACCAAAAAAATGACAGTAAAAATTTCCCACGATGCATGTGATTTTTTGGCAAGAAAATAATAGACATCAGACATACAAAACTGGACCCCATACCAGGTTCATGTCTGCTTATTTTTAGCTTATGTTTGCATAAGTATGGTTTAATTCAGGTGTCGAAAGTATAAACCTTTTCCTGTAAGACTGGCTTCCCTGTCAAAAGACTTGTTTATTGCAGGTGGAAAAATTACAAGTGTTAGGCGTGGTTTTTTTTGTGTGTAAAATCTTACTAATTAACACCTACAAACACCAGTATAAAAGTAAAAAATAAAAAAAAAGAATCCCAAACATTTGTTAGACAAGTGTACGATATATTTAGAGTAAAATCTCACTTCTGTTAGATAATTCTAAAAAAGAAAAAAAGAAAAAAAAAGGCACTTGTAAGTGAAGTGCTAGATATCTCTTTGGTATAGAATCTCAAAGTTGTCATACATTCGAAAATATTTGTTTTTAAGCCTTATTGAACTCTTCTCTCTCTCTCTCTCTCTCTCTCTCTCTCTCTCTCTCTCTCTCTCTCTCTCTCTCCTCTCTCTCTCTCTCTCTCTCTCTCTCTCTCTCTCTACTAGCTGATTAACAAGGAGATTTTATACAATTTTTTCTTTATCCCTCTCTGTGTAACGGTTAGGTTAATAATAATGGTCTACTGTTTTTCAACACTATTTATTCTTATAATGATAGATATAGCTACGCTGCTTTTCCACGATTCAAGGCAAAACGTGATGATTATTGTAGGCAATAGTTTTACACGCGCGCACGCGTGCGTGCGTGTGTGCGTGCGTGTGTGTGTGTGTGTGTGTTTGTGTGTGTGTGTGTGTGTGTGTGTGTGTGTGTTTATGTGTATGTGTGTGTGTTTTATATTCTTTTGTATCAGCTGACACTTGATAAGGAAATAAGTCTAAATAATAAACAAAATCACATCACATCTTTCAATCAGTTTCAACAGGGCCTGCTTAATTTCTGTAATGCTTCCCCCTTCCTCTCCCCTTCACACCCCTTCCTCCCCCCCCCCCCCCCCACACACACACACACACACGCAATCTTGTTTCTTTGTTCTTTGTTCTTCTTCTTCTTCTTCATCTTCATCTTCTTCTTCTTTCTTCTCTCTCTCTCTCTCT
>CM060343.1:5012029-5014529 GCA_030674155.1 Stramonita haemastoma
TCGACAGAAAGTGTGGAGTACAGCCCTGTCACATACACAGTCTCAATGACGATACATTTCCATAGCAGCATTGTGACATCATATTCATCGTCATTGATCATGCGTCATTCAATTAAAGAAAAAATGTCTCTTTCTCGGTGGCTATAAAAAAGAGGCAAATAAAGAGGGAATGACAACGGTCAAGGTGACTACGGTCAGGGCACCTGCCTGCTAAATGACAGGTGGACAGTGGTCAGAGCACTTGCTTTCCTCGAGCTAAGGTTAAGCAGCAGTGAGCGTGCCTTGATTTCATTACAGTCCCCCTGTTCACCCAGCTGTAAGTGAGTGCCTTGCCTTCCCTCTTGAGGGTCAGGGAAGGTAAAGCAGCGAGGGAGAGGAGATGGGAGTCATCCTCAGAGATGATGGCCTCTGGAGAAGCTGAGATCTCTGATGCCTCTCTCCCTAACGACCGCACAAGTTAAGGGACACCTTTACCTAAATGACAGCCTTCATTGTGAGAAGTTTTCTTAGTTCAAAACCTGATAATCAGGCTCGACAGATGTAATCATAAATGGACAGTTTGCATGTAAAAAGGTAAAGGTGTTCCATAACCTGTGTGGTCGTAGGGGAGCGAGGCATCAGAGACCTCAGCTTCTCTAGGGGCCAGCATGTTGAGGGCGGCGCCCATCTCCTCTCCCTCGCTGCTTTACCTTCCCTGACCCTAAAGAGGGCAGGTACCCATTTACAGATGGGTGAACTGGGTAACTGTACTGTAGCCAAGGCGCGCAAACGGTCACCCATCCAGCTGGTAACCACGCTCGATGCTGCTTAACTTGACTTCGGGCAAGCAAACGCCCTGACCACTAAGCTATCCCGTCCCCATAATTATTGCATGTAGAAGTTTAAAAATAAACGTTTCCCGCCTTTTAGAAAATCGTGTGTGATAAGGAATGTAGGGTGTTGAAAGTCTGCACTAAAGTGCCTGTGTTTATATATCGTTCATGTGAAAATTATTCTGAAAATGATAGACGGATAGGACTGAAACACACGGAAATGTTATTGCATCTTGTTTGTAATGAAATCTGGAAACCAGATAATTATTTTGGGGTTTTGATTCTTAAAGCCGTGTTTTGCATGTCTTATCGTGGCTACAGATCCCCTTTCAGAAGGCGTGCTGCTCTCAAGCTTTGATTTGGTCAAGAATTCAGTTCCATATCTCGGCATGAAATCATGACTTACCAACGTACGTGCAACGTAGATTTTGTAGCTATTTCTCATGGCTTTTGTTTTAACTTTTTCATTTGAAAATTTGCATAAACAAATGTCAGTGCCTAATTCCCTTTTTTTTTAAACCTGTTTTTCATTTTGTTTGTTTCTTATCTCGAGCTCCAAGGTCCGCTAATGGTGAGATTTATGCGTATGCCACCATTATTTTTCCCACCATGAAGGTAGCCACATTCCAATTTTTGGGATAATGTCTAAACGCAACAATGGTGTACATGCAGTGGTTTTTATTTTTCATTTTGTCATCCATTCCTACCAGCACACAATACCCTACTCTTTCGAAAGGCAGAATGGGTTATGATGATGTGTGCGCAACATGTTCTGCATGCCTTTGCTCATTAGACCTCGGTTTCTAGTCTCATCTGAGGGACATGTGTATGGAGTGGAGTCAGTGCTGATATAACTCTGCTGGAAAAAAAAGTCTCCTGGAATGGGTGCCTCAGGGAGCGTTCAAACCCAAGGCCATCAGATCATAAGCTGTTCGCTCTATCCACGTATTTATTTATTCATTTGTTTATTTATTTTATTTATTTATTCTTTTTTATATCGAGGATAATGGAATAAGCACTCATGTGCTTTTTTTCATCCAGTCCCCGTGTGTATGCAGTTTTGTAAATCTCGTCATCTGTTCCCACCGGCACACGATGGCCTACTCTTACGAAAAGCGGAACAGGATTTAACGTGTGCGCAAGTTGTTCTGCGTGCGTTCGCACACGGGGCCTCGGTTTACAGTCTCATCCAAAAGACTTTTGGGGAGAGTGGAGTCAGCACTGATGTTAACTCCAGGGGAAAAATCCCCTCGAACGAGAGTCGAACTCGGGCTGTCAAATTGCGAGCGCAATGTTCTGACCATTATGCTATCCCGTCCCCACTAAACTATCCTGCCCCCTAACCCCCCCCCCCCCCCCTCCCTCCCCCTTTCCAAATTTTGAATTCACTTTATCATATTCCACGCCCTTTAGTTTCGCATTTTATCAATGTGAGATTCTGTCTTTCTATCCATCCTGTTTCAATTTCGCAAGATACTTCTGTCCTTTTTCACCAGAATCTAGTTTCATTTACAAATTCAGTTCATTATTTACATTCATTGCTGTTCACTGCTTGTAAAAATGTTCTGTCCGTTCAAACAAAGATATAAAAAAGAAGAGAAAAAATACAGTATTGCAGAAGTCACTATTTTTCCCCCTGTCTCCGAAACTTAGATAATGCCATAACTTTTGATTTGCACTCCAACTTT
>CM060343.1:5019529-5020680 GCA_030674155.1 Stramonita haemastoma
CGCCATGATCATCTTACTTTTATTCAAAATAGCAAAGTTTTTTTTTTTAATTATCTCTTTTTGTTCACTGTCCTCTTTTATCTTTTAAAAAAATCTCTGGGCATATTCGACGCAGGCAGATCCTATACCAAAAGTGTAAGCTTAACTGTGACATCAATCTTACAAAATTGAAACATGGACAAATTGTCCTGCACTTTCTTTCTTTCTTTTTTTTGAGAAAAGTGGGTCGACGGTCGTTTTAGCCGAGTGGTTATAATCGTTGAACCTCAATCCCATGGGTTTATGAAGTCGTAGGTTTGAATCTCGATCGTGTATGGTGAATTAAGGGTGGGGGTATCAAGAAAATTCCGGATTTACTTCTAATGCAGACCTGCCAAAGCATTATCTGCCTCTGTGTATATACGCATCACCTTCCTTCACCTTCACCTGTCCCGTAGTCCCGTGGACCGTGGGGGCACAACTGAAGATTCTGCAACCAGCCTCCTCCACTCCCCACGGTTCTCCGCCCTCCGCAGCAGATCGCTCCACCCAAGGCCTGTCCTCCACTCTCTGATGTTGTCTTCCCATCGTTTCCTCTGTCTGCCTCTTCGTCTCCTTCCCCTTACTGTTTTCCTGTAAGACTGTCTGGGCCAGTTCAGATTGTCGTGTATATATACATGCAGAAGACCAAATCTGCATATTCAACTTCAAGATCCTGCTGTTCATGTCAGAACATACCCAGCATACATCCCTGAAGTCAGAATGCGGCTACTCTCATGGTACCGGGTGGGAAAAAAAACGGTGGCATATTTTATGCTAAATGTTACAGGTAGTGAATCGCAGATAAATCTGCCGTGGGCTTTAAGTGGTATCACTCACTCACTCACTCAGTCCCATGTCCCAAAGGACGTAGGGGGGACATGAGAGAAGACGCAACAGAGATCTTTTTCCATGCTTCACGATCCTGTGTGGCTAGTAGGAGGCGTTGCAGGGGTTGGGCAGTCCAGTCTTTGATGTTGTCAACCCATGATTTCTTTTGGCGGCCTCTTCTTCTCTTGCCCTCGACTGTTCCTTGCAGGATGGTTTTTGCTAGGGTGTTGTGTCTTGTGGTGTGACCAAACCACATCAGCTTTCTCCTCTTTATGGTGGAGAGCAAAGGCTCTTGGGGGCCC
>CM060343.1:5023280-5025780 GCA_030674155.1 Stramonita haemastoma
CTGGCTACCACACACACACACACTACAGCAACCGGAGTCTGTCTCATTTAAATCCCACCCGCTTACTCTCTCTCTCGCAGACCCGACTGGAGAGAGCTTTGAGAACGGATGTGGGTTCCTGTCTTGGCAACTTCCACACACTGCGCATGCTCAAGCCTTTGATTGACAGCCCAGACGTTTTACTTACCTCTCTATACACTCGTCAGTTTCTTCAGATCCAAGTCTCAACTCCGTTTTGTTGAGACAATCTCTTGTTTGTTTAAGAAGAAAATCTGTTTGGAGAAACAGTTGTTTTTTTTTGATAGGTTGATTTAAAACACAAAAAGTCTTATCTTTTTCCTTACCACCAACACAAGTCACCATGAAGGTAAGTGTGTTGTGTGTGTGTGTGTGTTTGTGTGTGTGTGTGTGCAAGAGAGAGAGAGAGAGAGAGAGAGAGAGAGAGGAGAGAGAGAGAGGAGAGAGAGAGAGAGAGAGAGAGAGAGAGAGAGAGAGAGAGAGGAGAGAGAGAGAGAGAGAGAGAGAAATTGAATTGAATTGAATTGAATTGAATTGAATTGAATTAATTTATTTTCAGAAGGTGATAGAGTAAGCATGACCATTGCTTTTTTTACATCAGCCTTCTATAACAATAAACCAGAGAGGAGAGAGAGAGAGAGGAGAGAGAGAGAGAGGAGAGAGAGGAGAGAGAGAGAGAGAGGAGAGAATGAGAGATTTAGAGATAGAGAGAGAGACGAGAGAGAGAGAGAGAGAGAGCGTTCGGATTTTTGATGCAATTGTTTATTTTCTAATAGTCTGTTACAGAATGATTATTTTTATAAATGCCAGAAACAGATTCTCTCTCTCTCTCTCTCTCTCTCTCTCTCTCTCTCTCTCTCTCTCTCTCTCTCTCTCTCTCTCTCTCTCTCTCTCTCTCTCTCAGTTCATCTTCATAATTGATAACGTATAGCATAAATCATGAAGAAGATGATATTAACGACGACTGCTTTGAATGATGTAATCTCTGACAATGATAACTCTCTGTGTAGAGGATAAAGATATCGATGTTGTTCTCAATCATAAGTATATATGTTTGAAGAATGTGTTGCATCAACAAGCTGTTTTAATATATATATATATATATATATATATATATATATATATATATATATATATATATATATATATATATATATATACATATATATACTTAATTGTTTATTTTTAAAAGATAATAATATTTATAAAATAAAATTAAATTAAATATACATATATATGTATACATATACTCACGTTTGGTTGTTGTTGTTTTTTCTAAATGTTATTGTTCCATTTTGTCCCATTGTGTTGTGGCCCAAGGCCGAAGTACAAGTAAAATGTTCAGAGCTCAGAGTTCTCTCCCTTTCTCTCTCTCTCTCTCAATATATTTTTGCATACAGCATTCTGTTTACGTTGCATTTACCTAAGACAGACATAATTATACTCAGTAGGCACAGTTTTCTAATATTATGGTAACTGTTCTGAAAATACCTTTTACCTTACCTTTCTATCCTCTCTATTGCTGTGTGTGCCTTCCCTGTCCATTTTCTCGTGTGTGTGTTTTTTTGTTGTTGTTTTTTTTAGATAATCCTACGCATACATCTTTTTTTTTTTATATCTTATAGGTTATATGACATTTTGCTTGTATCACTTTGTTCCGGTAACCAGGTAGGGATATTGAAAACACATTCATGGGTACAGGATGTCCATTCTGCTGTGTTAGTTGCCTATAATAGCAATTTTTATTTATGTGTGGTATGTATGTCTATTGTTCTGGTAACCAGGTGGGGATATTGAAAACACATTCATGGGTACAGGATGTCCATTCTGCTGTGTTAGTTGCCTATAATAGCAATTTTTATTTATGTGTGGTATGTATGTCTATTGTTCTGGTAACCAGGTGGGGATATTGAAAACACATTCATGGGTACAGGATGTCCATTCTGCTGTGTTAGTTGTCTTTGTGGAAGTTTTTCTATGTGTGATTTGTTGTTGTTATTGTGTTTTTTTTCGTGTCATCATCATCATGGCTTGGCTTCACGAACGAAGATTAAGGGCACTGTCCACGTCTGGTGCAGGCTCGCTGGTGGCTGTTCAGTCCAATGCGTGACAAACAAAACCCGGCCGCAGCGGCTGCAGGGGAAAGTCAATTCTGGGGTTGATGTAGAGGGGACGCAGTTTTTCCTCCTCATTCGCTTCTCCTCAAGGGCCGCTCTGCGATTGTTCTCAAAGGAGGAGACCGATTGATGCACAGTGTGTCGCCAGGCCTGCCGGTCAGCAGCAAGGACTGACCACTGGTTATGGTCTATGAGGCAGGCTGACAGAGATTTCTTCAGAGAGTCTTTAAATCTCTTCTTTGGTGCGCCTCTGTAGCGGTGTCCGGTGGAAAGTTCACCGTAGAGAACCATCTTCGGTAGCGATGGTCCTCCATTCTAGAGACATGCCGTGCCCAGCGTAGCTGCGTTTTCAGCAACATGTGGTA
>CM060343.1:5035780-5038280 GCA_030674155.1 Stramonita haemastoma
GAGAGAGAGAGAGAGAGAGAGAGAGGAGAGAGAGAGAGAGAGAGAGAGAGAGAGAGACGGAGACGAGACAGACTGACAGACAGACAGACAGACAGAGAGAGACAGAGACAGACAGACAGAGACAGACAGACAGAAGACAGAGAGACAGAGAGAACAAGGGAGTTAACCATTTTTCTAGTTGTACACTTTACCTTTACCTTTTACAGTTTAGAGGGGAGGGGGGGGGGGGGGGGGGAGTATGGTTGTGCCTTGTTGTTTTGTTTCTGTTGTGCTGTGTGCTGCTGCTGCTGCTGCTGTTATCTTTATTTATTGTTTAGCTGCTATTTTTGTTTTGCTTCACGGAGTTAGGTTGTTGTTGTTTTTTTTCGTTTAGTTTGGTGGATTTTTTTTTGTTTGTTTACAATCTTTTGTTTTTCTTTATGTGTGTATTTGATATAGTTCAGTTTCCATGTGTTTACCTGTCATTTTTTTTATTAGGATTTATTTGGGGTTCTATTGTGTGTGTTTTAGTTTTGTTTGGATGGTTTTGATTTTTTTTTTTTTTTTTTTTTTAACATAAGTTTGAATGTTTCAGTGTACAGTCACTAACATTTGCGATGGTGATGCTGTTCTTTTCTTTTTCCTCTGTTATATCTTAGAGACTTACAAAACTCCACGCAAATAAAAAAAAAATAATAGATTAAACAGTCTCCCTTGTGTTGGATTTTTCCCTGGAGTTAACATCATTGCTGACTCCACTCTCCCAAAAGTCTTTCGGATGAGACTGTAAACAACCCCGTGTGCGAACGCACGCACAACATCTTGCGCACACGTTATATCCTGTACTGCTTTTCGTAAGAGTAGGCCATTGTGTGCCGGTGGGAACAGATGATACTATTTACACAACTACATACACTCGGGAACTGGATGAAAAAAAAACACATGAGTGCTTATCCATTATCCTCGATATAAAAGAATAAATAAAAATAAAATTAAAATAATTGAAAAATGAAATACAGAGACACAGAGCCTTCATCCATTTCGATATAACATTCTGAAAGGAACTGCTGAAATGGACATAAACTTAATATCTTTTTCATTGAGGTGGCTGTGCTGATCTAAATAATTATTTTCATGCTACTTCCCCGTGGGGATGCCAGAGGCCTGTCAGTCTAAATAACGGTCCCCACACCTTCTGGAAACCCTGTTCTATCAATTCCCTCTTTTCTATCCCTCTCTTTGTTTTTACTTTGATATTTTTTTTCTTCCTGTCACCCCATGTTGTCTGATTTTTGGCCTTCTTGATCCATTCCGTTGCCGGTTGTTTTTTTTCTAGAAAGACTTCAAAGATGACAATTCTTTCCCGTGCTGAAGTTGGATGTGCTGGGTCTGACTTTTCAAGCACCTGAGGCCGGCAGCGAGACTCATTTTCGCTCATATCACAGACAACAATAGTTGCTGTCTGGCGTTCTACGAAGAAGAAGAAGAAGAAGAAGAAGAAGAAGAAGAGAAGAAGAAGAAGAAGAAGAAGAAGAAGAAGAAGAAAGAGAAGAAAGAAGAAGAAGCGAAGAAAAGAGAAGAATGCGAAGAAATGCGAAGACGAAGAATTGCAGAATGAAGAAGAATTGCGAAGGAAGAATTGCGAAAAGAAGAAGAGAAGAGAAGAAGAAGAGAAGGAGAAGGAAGAAAGAAGAAGAAGAAGAAGAAGAAGAAGAAGAAGGAAGAAGAGAAGAAGAAGAAGAGAAGAGAAAAAAGAACAAAAGAAGAAGAAGAAGAAAACAAGAACAAGAAGGAAGAAGGAAGAAGAAGAGAAGAAGAAGAAGAAGAAGAAAGAAGAAGAAGAAGAAGAAGAGAAGAAGAAGGAAGAAGAAGGAAGAAGAAGAAGAAGAGAAGAAGAAGAGAAGAAGAGAACGAAGAAGAAGAAGAAGAAGAAGAAAGAAGAAGAAGAAGAAAGAAGAAGAAGAGAAAAGAAGAAAGAAAGAAAAGAAGAAGAAGAAGAAGAAGAAAGAAAAGAAGAAGAAGAAGAAGAAGAAGAAGAAGCTTTCAACTCTATCACACATTGATTACTTATTCTCGCACACGTTAAAAATCATGTTCCGATTTTCATAAGAGGAGGCCATTGTGTGCCGGTGGAACAGATGACAAGATTTACAAAACTGCATACACACGGAGACTGGATGTAAAAAAAAAAACCCACTAGTGCTTATTTCATTATCCTTCAAAATAAAAGAATAATTAAATTAAAAAATAAATAAGAATAAAAAATAAAAAAATATTCCAGTACAATCTTCAACGAGATGGTAGCCCAAAGCTAAAAAAATGTCCCCATAACCTATGCGGTCGTTCGGGAGCGAGGCGTCAGAGACCTTAGTTCCTCTAGGGGCCAGCATGTTGAGGGCGGCGTCCATCTCCTCCCCTCGCTGCTTTACCTTCCCTGACCCTAAAGAAGGCAGGTACCCATTGACAGCTGGGTGAACTAGGGGACTGCACTGATGCACAGCGTGCAAAAGGGTCACCCTTC
>CM060343.1:5043280-5048280 GCA_030674155.1 Stramonita haemastoma
CTTTGTTCTACTTTTTAAGGATTTTCTTTTTGGGTGTTGATAGATTTCTGTTTAATGTTGATGTTTTTTAAGTGGTCTTTTGAGGTGGATGTTTCTTGTACTTTGATTGTTTGTATCTTTTTCTTCATATGTTCGCGTGTTTTCTTTATTTTGTTTAAACTTTTTTTTATTATTATCTTTTTTCGATTTTGTACTGTCCCTCAAGGGTTTGGGATAGCTCAGTGGTCGAGAGCACTCACTTTCCCCAAGCTAAGGTTAAGCAGCATCGAGCGTTGTTACCAATGGGATGGGTGTGACTGTTTGCACGCCTTGGCTTCAGTACAGTTCCCACAGTTCACCTAGCTGTCAATGGGTACCTGCCCTCTTTAGAGTCAGGGAAGGTAAAGCAGCGAGGGAGAGGAGATGGTGGTCGTAGGGGAGCAAGGCGTCAGAGACCTCAGCTTCTCTAGGGCCCAACATAATTGAGGGCGGTGGCGCCCATCTCCTCTCCCTCGCTGCTTTACCTTCCCTGACCTTAAAGAAGGCAGGTACCCATTTACAGCTGGATGAACTGAGAGACTGTATTGAAACCAAGGCGCTGCAACGGTCGTCACCCATCCAACTGATAACCACCAGAAACAAAGTAAGTTAAAGACTGTCCCGAGCCTAAGGCTCATCAGGCCGTACGGTGCTTATCCCGGTTTCTGTGGCGTTAAGCGACTGAGAGTCATAGACTTCCCCCCCCCGGATAGCAGCAGAAACAAAGAGTAGGACAAAAAAGAGGGAATTCCTGGCATAGAATTTCCAGAAAGTGGGGATGCTGTTCATACTACACCCTACAAGGGGGGTGGGTGGGGGAGGGAAGGGGGGGGGAGAGATTATCTCCGAAATTTCTTGTTAAATACCTGTGATGGATATTCCACCTGCATACTATTTAAATTCTAATCCTAAGCCTTCTCAACTCAGAAATCCACCAGACAGCTTGTCAAAAAAATGACAGAGGAAGACGTGTAGTGTAATGATGGCGAAGATTTAGAGGGCAAATATTTCAAAAATTAGACATGATGAGGAAATGATTAACCACCGTTAATTCCTTACTCAAATAGCAAAACTTTGTGCACGTGTGTCTGCTTTCCATAATGTTTTGAACGTGGCGATTTGCGAAGAGAGAGAGAGTAAAAGAGAGACAGAGAGAGAGAGAGAGAGAGAGAGAGAGAGAGACAGAGACAGACGACAGACAGACAGAGACAGACAGACAGACAGACAGACAGACAGACAGACAGATAGAGAAGAGACAGAGAGAGAGACAGAAGAAGATAGCAGACAGCAGAGACAGAGATAGAGAGAGATAGAGAGACAGACGGGACAGGCAGGAGGAGGACAGAGACAGAGATAGAGAAGAGAGAGAGAGAGGAGATAGAAGAAGACGAGCAGAGATGAGACAGAGAAAGAACAGAGAAAACAGACAGACAGAAGAGAAGAAGAAGAGACAGAGATAGGAAGAGAGAGAGAGACAGAGACAGAGACGAGAGAGAGAAGAGAGGTGGAAAAGAGAGAGGTGGGGAGCTAGAGGAGAGAGAGAGAGAGAGAGAGAGAGAGAGAGAGAGAGAGAGAGAGAGCAGAGAAGAGAAGAGAAGAGACAGAGACAGAGAGCAGAGAGAGAGAGAAGAGAGAGAGACAAGTGTAATATTATGTAACTCACAGTATAGGTAAATTCATCATGATTTGTTACATCTACGGGCGTTGTTTGTTTTGTTGTTGTTGTTGTTGTTGTTGTTGTTGTTGTTTTTTTGGTTCTTTGTCTTGATATAATGTGGTAAAGTTTTCATTGTTTAAGTTTTAGGGCTAACTGTGCCTGCTCTAGTGACTACATCCTATGGCCTGATATGTTATACACAAAGTCCATGTTTCCGCCTTCTTCTTTCTCTCTGTTTGTCTTTCTGTGTCTCTCTCTGTCTCCCCACCCACCCTCTCTGTCTCTCTCGTCTCTTCTGTCTTTCTCTCTGTCTCTCTCTCTCTGTCCTTCTCTCTGTCTGTCTGTCTGTCTCTGTCTCCTCTCTTCGGTGTTTGTCTGTCTGTCTGTCTGTCTGTTTGTCTGCTGTCTCTGTCTCTGTCTCTCTCTCTTTCTCTCTCTCTCTCTCTCTCTCCCGCCTCTCTGTCTCTCTCTCTTCTCTCTCTCGGTGTTTCTGTCTGTCTGTCTGTCTGTCTGTCTGTCTGTCTGTCTGTCTGTCTGTCTGTCTGTCTGTCTGTGTCCCTCTGTCTCCCCCTCGCTCTCTCTCTGGTCTCTCTGTGTCTCTCTGTGTCTGTGTCTCTCTTGTCCTGCTCTGTCTGTCTGTCTGTCTGTCTGTCTGTCTGTCTGTCTGTCTGTCTGTCTGTCTGTCTGTCTGTCTGTCTGTCTGTCTGTCTGTCTGTCTGTCTGTCTCTCTCTCTCTCTCTCTCTCTCTCTCTCTCTCTCTCTCTCTCTCTCTCTCTCTCTCTCTCTCTCTCTCTCTTCTCTCTCTCCCTCCCTCCCTCCCTTCCTGTGTGTGTGTTTTGTGTGTGTGTGTGTGTGTGTGTGTGTGTGTGTGTGTGTGTGTGTGTGCGTGCGTGTGTGTGTGCGTTGTGGTGTGTGTGTGTGTGTCTGTCTGTCTGTCCGTCTGTCTGTCTCAATGTATGTCTGTGTCTCGGTATCTGTGTCTCTGTGTATCTGTGTGTCTGTGTCTTTTTGTGTCTGTGTCTTTTGTGTCTGTGTCTTTGTGTGTCTGTGTCTTTGTATGTCTGTGTCCTTTGTGTCTGTGTCTTTGTATGTCTGTGTCTCTGTGTGTCCTTGTCTTTGTGTCAGTGTCTTTGTGTGTCTGTGTCTTTTTTGTCTGTGTCTTTGTGTGTCTGTGTCTTTTGTGTCTGTCTTTGTTGTCTGTGTCTTGTGTGTCTTGTCTTTGTGTCAGTGTCTTTGTGTGTGTATCTGTGTGTCTTTGTCTTTGTGTTAGTGTCTTTGTGTGTCTGTGTCTTTGTGTGTCTGTGTCTTTGTGTGTCTGTGTCTTTTTGTGTCTGTGTCTCTGTATGTCTGTGTCTCTGTGTGTCTGTGTATCTGTATGTCTGTGTCTCTGTGTGTCTTTGTCTTTGTGTCAGTGTCTTTGGTGTCTGTGCACGCTCTTGATCTGTAAACGGAGTCTGCGTCATGTTTTTTTCTGCAAAATATTTCGTCTTTTCTCCCCCCTCCCCTCCCCCCCCCCCCACGCCTTCTTTTATATTCCTATCAGTTCAAAATGGACAAAATCAAAAGGAACACTCAATTCAAAAGAAAACAAAAACCAAAAATACATATAAAAGAAGAAAAAAAGTACAGAAACACGCACAATACTTTTTTTTTTTTTTTAAAGGATGATTCACATAAAAAAGGGGGGGGGGAAACATAGTTAAATATCCACCACCCCCCCCACCTCCATCCACCCACTTCTTTGCTTTAATAGAAACCGAACAAAAAAACAACAACAATAACAAAACACAAAAAAACGACAACAAAAAGATATAAAAAAAGAAAGACCCCAAAAAATGAAGAAAAAAAGATCTCTTCAAGCGAAAGTTATTGTTTGATATAAAAAAAAGAGAATTATCTGTACTAACAAAAAAGAATAATAAAACAATCAAGTAAAAAAAAAAAAAAAAAAAAAAAAGATTTAAAGCCGATTTTGGGAGTCTCCATCCCAAAACCTATCCCTCTTTGTGTTTGCGTGCGAAAACTTAAAGACGTTAGTTAGTTCCCCTACTCCTCCCCCCTCCCCCACCTACCCCCCACCTCCTTCCCATCTGCCCTCAACCCATCTCTATACCTACCCCTCTGTTTTGTTTTGTTTTCTGTTTTGTTGGGTTGGTGTTTTTTTTTCTTTCTTTCTTGGGGGATGGGGGATAAAGGGAGTGGAGGTGAGGGTGGTGGTGGGGGGTGGTTTTATGGGGAGTGGGGGGGGGGAAAGCATGACGATGTCCTATAATACCAACCTGTAAAGGTAAAGGTGTCCCATAACCTGTGTGGTCGTAGGAGGAGCGAGGCGTCAGAGACCTCAGCTTCTCTAGGGGCCAGCATGTTGAGGGAAGCGGCGCCCATCTCCTCTCCTTCCCTGACCCTAAAGAGGGCAGGTACCCATTGACAGCTGGGCGAACTGGAGGAACTGTACTTAATCCAAGGCGAGCAAACGGTCACCCATCCAATTGGTAACCACGCTCGATGCTGCTTAACCTTGGCTGGGGGAAAGCGAGTGCTCTAACACTGAGCTATCCCGTCCCCAAACCAACCTGTATCTTCCTTCAAAAAAATTATGTTACCAGTAAACGTTTTCGATTATTTATTGTTAGGTTTTGTTTTTTGTTTGTTTGTGTTGTTGTTGTTGTTGTTGTTGTTGTTGTTGTTGTTTTTGGGGGAGTGGGTCTGTTTTTGGTTTTTGTTGTTGTTGTTGTTGTTTTTTGGGGGTTGGGTCTGTTTTTGGTTTGTTGTTGTTGTTGTTGTTGTTGTTATTTTTGGGGGGAGCAGACAGTGGTTAGATATATTACCTTTATAAGGAGACAGAAAGGAGAAAAATCAAATATGTTTTCATCAATGCAGAGCGTGGGGGTGGGGGTGGGGTGGGGGGGAGGGGAGAATCCAGCGATGAATACAGTTTTGTTGTTGTTGTTGTTGTCGTTGTGTAAAGTATGATGAACTTTGTGTGTTTCTTTTCTATTACGAATCCTGTTTTGAGAAAAGTACGAATCTGGTTTTGAGAAAAATACGAATCTGGTTTTGAGAAGAAAAAAAATTATATCGCGATAGAAAGGGAGACAATAGGCATTTCATATACCTTCTCAGTCGGTACAGTTTGGATTATGCTACCTGTCCGTTCAAAAGAACATTTTGCGCACACGTTAAATCCTGTTCCGCTTTTCGTAAGAGTAGGCCATCGTGTGCCAGTGGGAACAGATGACAAGATTTACAAAACTGCACACACGGGGAGATGTAAAAAAAAAGAAAGAAAAGCACATGAGTGCTTATTTCATTACCCTCGATATAT
>CM060343.1:5055780-5068280 GCA_030674155.1 Stramonita haemastoma
TTTATACCGAGGATAATGGAATAAGCACTCTTGTGCTTATTCCATTATCCTCTATATAAAAGAACAAAAAAGAATTTTAAAAAAAGACAGAGAGACAGAGACACAGAGAATGAGATAGACCGAGACACAGAGAGACTGTTACAGATCGAGAGAGAGAGACAAACCGACAGCAGACAGAAGGCGAATCAGACAGACAGACAGACAGACAGACAGACAGACAGACAGACAGACAGACAGACAGACAGACAGACAGATAGTTAGATACAGACAGACAGCAACATCAACGTTAAAAAAAAGCCAACAAAAGTTGTACGCTGGAACTTGAAGTTAAAGCCATTTAAATTGGTTTTAAATGTGTTGTACCTCTCCAGCGTTTTAATAAACAGCAATTTTACGCTGGAACTTGAAATGAAAAACATTTTTTAAGTTAAAATATGTTGTATCTTATCAGTGTTTTTAAAGAAAACAAAGGTTTATTCTGGAACTTTAAGTGAAAGAGCTGCCGCTGTAGTCTAGTGGTTAGGGCGTTGGACTCGTAACCTAAAGATTGCGGGTTCGATCCCAGCTTTCGGCTATGGCGTTGTGTCCTTGGAAAAGGCACTTTACGGCTATTTTCTCACCCCACCCAGGTGTAAAAGGGGGTACCAACCTTGTGTTGGGGGTTAACCCTGCGATAGACTGGCGTCCTATCCAGGGGGGAGTCTATGACTCTCAGTCGCTTAACGCCTCAGAAACCGGGATAAGCACCGGCCTGATAAGCCTTAGGCTCGGGACAGACTTTAACTTTTTTAACTATAAGTGAAAGACATTTAAAATGGATGAAAAATTATTTTGGATGAATCATTTAGCGTAAATAACAGCAGATTTTTTACCTGAAATTTGAAATTAAGCCTTTTAAAATGGTTTTAATGGTGTTGTAGCTCATCAGTATTTTGATAAACAGCAGCTTTTATACTTGAAATCAAATGCATCTAAAAATGGTTTAAAATGTGTTGTTCTTCATCAGTTTTGATAAACAGCGGGTTTTTTTTTTTACTGTGAACTTAAAATCATAGGCGTTTAAAAACGTTAAAATAATCATGTTGTATGTCATCATATGTTTGTCTATGTTGTATGTCATCAACAGACACTTGTGTTCCTTGTTTCGTCATGTAAATTAAATATAGAAAATAAATCAAAGGTATTTGTCTCTCAATCCTATATTCAACATTCACGAAACAAACAAAAAAAAATCGATTTATCGTACATCTACGTTCAAGCTTACCCAAACTTACATTTAAACTTAACCAAAGCAATCAATCAATTCATTGTGCCTGAAATCTAACCCACGAAGAAAAAAATAGAAAAATAGGAGAGAGAGAGAGAGAGAGAGAGAGAGAGAGAGAGAGAGAGAGAGAGAGAGATGAGAGAGGAGAGAGAGGAGAGAGAGAGAGAGAGAGAGGAGAAGGGGGGGGGGGGGGGGGGGGTTACAAGTTCGACATCTACACCGATTTAATGCCAAAAGATCACAAGTTAATGCTTAAAGACGTCGTTATCGGCACTTTGTCCTTAATTGATGGATCGGGCGCGGGGCGGGGCGGTGGGGAGGGAGGGGGGGGGGGGGGGGTCCTAGACAAGGGAGGCAAGTCCTAGTGACCGAGTGGAGGGGAGACAACTGTCTAAACCAACATGGCCTCGTTCCGGTCATTACATAGGAGGCTTTGGCTTATCTGTTAGGGGAACAATTTCCATCCATGGATATGTCGCTTTTTCCAGATTCACGTCTCATAAAAGTTTAATCTTTGTGTTTTTGTTTGTTTTGGCTGTTTGTTTGTTTGTCTTGTTTTTTTGTTATTTGTTTGCTGACCTCTTTGATTATTTTTTTCTGAGTTGTGTGTTTCGTCAAAGGTGAAGAGAGTTGTTAGTTTATGTGTTTGTTTGTATATTTATTTGTGTATTCGTTTATAATTGTGTTCTTCAGTTCATCTTTTCTTTATTTTTTTTTTATTTGTTGCACTCGTTTAGCTACTGTAATGTGTCCTATATTAACTGCTTATCCAGAATTCTTTTTAATTGTTTTTTATATTCTGTTCAAATTGTGTAACATTCTTACTTTTGTACTTTTTTCAGTTTGCTTATTTTTCTTTTTTTCGTTACGTTTTTTTTTTTCAGTAAGTTTTTGAGCTTCTTATTTTTCTGAACTGCTGACTTTGTTTTCTTCTTCTGTTTGTTTTTTTTTTCTTTCTTTCTCACACATCTCCTTCTTTTTCTTCTTGCTTTCCAAGATCATGGTTTTTTTTCTTGCTTTTCTTTTTCTTCTTTTCCCTCTACCTCCCTTTCTTGTTTTTCTTTATTTTTCATTCTTCTGTTTCTTTCTTTATCACTTTCTTTCCGTCCTTTCTTTCTTTGTTTTTTCTTCTTTCTTTCTTTCCTTCTCTCTTTCTGTTTGTTTTCTTAAGTTCTTTTTTTTCCGTTGTTTCTTATTTCTTTCCATACCCCTTAGCTAATTTTTTTGTGCATCTAACAATAAAGATTTTTTTTGCACTGATTTGTAAACCATAAACTACACACACACGCGCACGCACCAGCACGCCCACGACACGCACGCACACACCACGCACCACCACACACACACACACACACACACACACACACACACTTTACAGGTTAAACGTACGTCTACAAATGTCTGAATGCTAATATATTTCTTCTTCCCAATGCACTCTTTTCCAATCCTTTCTCCTTTTTTCTTTTTTTTTTTTCCTTTTTTTCTTCCAACAAGACAGTGTGATCCATTTTTCTCTCTCTTTTTGACTCTCCTTGTTTTCTTAAGTAACTTCTCGCTTAGTTTTTCCAAAAAGTTTTATCCTCTAGTGATACTTTATCTGACTGCAATTTTTTTCTTCAGAATATTTAGTCTGGCTACAGCTGCAGGGGTCGAGATTTCAATCATGTATTGTAAGTGAGCCACAGCCATGTTTTTTTTATGTTACCAGTTAAAAGGTAAAAGGTAAAGGTGTCCCATAACCTATGCTATCGTTGGGGAGCGAGACGTCAGAGACCTGAGTTTCTTTTAAGGGGGCCAGCATATTGAGGGCGGCGCCCATCTCCTTTCCCTCGCTGCTTTACCTTCCCTGACCCTAAAGAGGGCAGGTACCCATTTACACAGCTTTCACTTTCCCCACTTTCAGCTCCTCTAAGCAGCTGATTAACCCATCCACCCCAACTGAGTCAGCTGGTGTTATTTTTAGCAGGAACTGACCACACTTGGGTTAGGTAAAAGGAAAGGGTGCACTAACTTTAGCACTCTTGGCTGGCTAAGTGATGTTGGAATTGTGCACCGTGTTTACAGCTGGGTGAACCGGGGGACTGTACTGAAGCCAAAGTGTGCGAACGGTCACCCATTCACTTGGTAATCACGCTCTTCATATACTTCATAAGATTGGCTGGAGGAAAGCGAGTGCTTTGACCACTGAGCTATCCCTTAATACTACAGTAATGCTTCTATGCTTCTTTTCAGTTGATTTTTTCCCAAATGGGGACGGGAGAGCTCAGTGGTCAGAGCACTCGCTTTCCCAAGCTAAACTTAAGCAGCATCGAGCAAGTGGATCGGTGACCCTTTGCGCGCCTTGGTTTCAGTACAGTCCCCCAGTCCAACCAGCAGTAAATGGGTACGTGCCCTCTTCAAGGTCAGGGAAGGTAAAGCAGCGAGGGAGAGGAGATGGGCGCCGCCCTCAAATATGCTGGCCCCTAGAGAAGCTGAGGTCTCTCTGATGCCTCGCTCCCCTACGACCACAGAGGTTATGGGACACTTTTGACTTTACCTTTAGCTTTTGATTCCATTTCTGCAGGTACGTACTGCTATGCTTGCATACCAGTATTGTGTGTCAAACTGAGGTGGGTGTTTTCTTCAGTAAACATTATAATGTTAATGTAAGCTTACATTAGAAAGTTGTTATATTTCGAAATGTCATGCTTATGTTGCCTTCACCTATAAACAGTTCTTTGCACGGCAATATGTCCTCCCCAAAAGATGACAAAAATCTTTCAAGATTGGAATGTGGCTGTGATGATAAGGTGAGATACCTGAAAACAGTCATACAGGCAAACTTCTCATTCAGTGTGCAATTTCAATCTCACAGTGATTCCCAGTTGGGATGAGTGAGTCAAAGTGCATACTCTGGGTGACTTCCGGTGTGTTAAGCTGGGGAACGCACAACAACAATAATTGATATTTCAGCCACTCTGAAACTTCTGAACCTTTTTCTTATGCTAGTGAAAAGCATAAACAGCATTAATACTATACTTATGCCTGAAAAAAGTGTGAGGACTGATGATACCCTTTGTATGCCATCTTCTCTCTCTCTCTCTCTCTCTCTCCTCTCTCTCTTCTCTCTCTCTCTCTCTCTCTCTCTCTCTCTCTCTCTCTCTTCTCTCTCTCTCTCTCTCTCTCTCTCTCTCTCTCTCTCTCTCTCTCTCTCTCTTCAAGTACCGTTTCTGTTTTCAACCATTTTCCCCCTTTTTATTTCAGTCAGACGATTGATAGTGGCATCATCCACCTGCCCCATCTTATGGGGTGAAGTTATTTCTACAAAATTCATGTTTGAATGATGATACTTTTTGCTCGTCTCTTCTCTCTCTCTCTCTCTTACATACACCTCTTCGCTTTGTTTCCCATAGTATCTATCTATCTATCTATCTATCTATCTATCTATCTATCTATCTATCTATTATCTATCTATCTAATCTATCTATCTATCTATTTCTATCTATCTATCTATCTATCTATCTATCTATCTAATCTATCTATCCTTTAGTCTGGCGACCGTGGGGGAACCCCTGAAGACTTGACAACCAGTTCCCTCCATTTCTCTCTCTGTGTTCTCCTTTGATAAATCAGACAGTTTGAAATTGTGAGCTATTGACCCTACTATTCAACCCATCTATTTTATTTTGGGTTTCTTTCCTGCTATTCTTCTATACAAAAGAGTTTCAGCCACTGGTGATAGTTTGCCTGACTGTAGCAGCGGAGGTAGGTATGGATCTTTATTCATTACTGCAGATGGATGTTGGCCATGTTTTTTGTGGTTTTTAGACTAGACTGTACTGTACTGTGCTGTTCTGTACTGTTCTGCACTGTACTGTACTGTACTGAACTGTACTGTACTGTTACTATACTATACTATACTATACTATACTATACTATACTATACTATACTATACTATACTATACTTACTATACTATACTATACTATACTATGCTAAACTACACTGCACAGCTCTGCACCGCACTGCACTGCACTGCACTGTTCTATACTGTACTGCACTGTACTGTACTGTGCTGTACTATACTATACTATGTCCTGTCCTGTCCTGTTCTATCCTATCCTATCCTTTCCTATTCTATCTATCCTATCCTATCCTATCCTATTCTATCCTGTCCTGTCCTGTCCTGTCCTGTCCTATCCTATCCTATCCTTTCCTATTCTGTCTATTCTATCCTATCCTATCCTATCCTATCCTATCCTATCTATCCTATCCTGTCCTGTCCTGTCCTGTCCTGTCCTGTCCTATCCTATCCTATCCTTTCCTATTCTGTCTATTCTATCCTATCCTATCCTATCCTATCCTATCCTATCCTATCCTATCCTGTCCTGTCCTGTCCTGTCCTGTCCTATCCTATCCTGTCCTGTCCTATCCTATTCTTTCCTGTCTTGCCATACCTTGTCTTCTCTTTTCTTGTCTTGTCTTGTCTTGTCTTGTTCTACTGATACTTTGTTTACATACACTATTATTTCGGGAGGTTCACCTCATGTTTTGTTTTTGTTTTGTTGTTTTTGTTTGTTTTAATTTTTTTGTTGTTTTTTTTTGTTTGGTTTGTTTGGTTTTTCTTTTTCTTCTCTTCCTAGGCTGTTGCGTGCGAAGGCTTCATTCTTTCTCTCTCTCCCACGTTTGCCTGGAGAAGCTGTTGTATTTTTTGTTTTCTGTTTTGCTTCTCTCATTGTATATATACAACAATGGGTACGGGATAGCCTAATGGTCAGAACATTGTGCTCGCAATTTGACGACCCGAGTTCGATTCCCGATCGAGGGTTTTTTTTTCCACTGGAGTTAACATCAGTGCTGACTCCACTCTCCCCTAAAAGTTCTTCGGATGAGACTATAAACCGAGGCCCCGTGTGCGAACACACGCAGAACATCTTGCGCACACGTTGAATCCTGTTCCGCTTTTCGTAAGAGTAGGCCATTGTGTGCTGGTGAGAACGGATGACATTTACAAAACTGCATACACATGGGGACTGGATGTAAAAAAAACAAAAGGCAAATGAGTGCTTATTCCGCTATCCTCGATATAAAAGAATAAATAAAATAAAAATAAAATGTTTGATTACTGTGCACACACACATTAGTGCAGTCTTGGTCCAGTGGCCTTACTTATAGCGTGCGTTTAGTGAAGTTAAACACACACACACACACATACACACACTAACACACACACACACACACACACACACACACACACACACACACACCACACACACAAACACATACACAAACGCATACACACACAAACACACACGCGCGCGTACATACATACATACATACATACATACATACATACATACATACGTACAGACATACATACATACGTACAGACATACATACACACATACATACACACACACACATACATACATACATCATACATACATACATACATACATACTATATACATACATACATACGTATGTAAGTACACACGTACGTAAGTACGCACGTACGTAAGTACAGATATACACATACATACAGACATACAGACATACATACATACATACGTACGTACGTACTACTATACATACAGATATACACAGACTTTCTTAACTGTTTTGTGTAGATTTAGTGAATTAACCCCCCCCCCCTTCCCCACTTCCAAAACTCCTCCTACCCCCATCCCTCCCCACATACACACACATTTTTTTTTTTTTTTTTTTTTGAAATGTCTATATCACATTTTGTGAAAAGACTTTGTAAAATGAATCGAACATACACAGACATGCCACAGCACTGCGGTGGACCTAGCCACCACTGCAGGCCGCCAGTGGAGAAGCTTCCAGTACAGCCTGGAGGCCCTCCCTGGTGTGTTGCCGGGACAAGGTGCAGTGTACCAGTGCCCAGGTCAGTGGGAACTGCAGCTGCTCGGATCCCTTGGAGTATGAGCGATTGAGACCGCAAGCGGCACCAACGCCAGTGCTCAGAGTTTGACTGCAGCTGCTCGGCGCGGGCCCCTTGGAGTATGAGCGCATTGAGACCGCAAGCGGCACCAACGCCAGTGCTCAGAGTTTGACTTGCAGCTGCTCGGCGCGGGCCCTTGGAGCGTGAGCGCATTGAGACCGCAACCAGCTTTTCCCTACAGTGCCCAGGTTCGACTGCAGCTGCTCGGGCCCGTTAGAATATGAGCGCATTCAGGCAGCAACCGACTTCCCCTACAGTGCCGCTGCCGTGGTCTTTGGTCACATGACCGTGACCCCTGTCTGTCCTGGGGACACTGTGAACTCTTACAGTTGCAGCCACGGCACAGTCCACTGAGATGATGTGATATTGAATCTAGATTTCCCTCTGGTTTGGTGGGTTTTTTGTTCTGTTTATTGGCTGTTTTGGATGCGTTGAACTCCTACAGGATTCGTAGGGTCCTTGAAAGTCCTTAAATGTTGGACCCCCCTCTTTCCAAGCATCGAAAGTCTTTGAAAATCAGGCATTTGCCTCCAGGTGCTTGAAAAGTCCTTAAATTTTACTTTTACCAAAGACTAAGAGGTATAAAGAGAGAGAGAGAGAGAGAGAGGGAGATTCGACATGGTAAGGTCAGGTATGGTACTCTCTGCAAATTCGTGGAATTTGCCAAAAGTAAAAGAAAGAGAAGAAGAAAAATAGAAAAAAGAAGAACCTCGGGAAAGCAAGTCAAGGGAACTAACTCTTCCATGCCTGGTTAGTAATACTTCCCTTTTCTGCTTTATGTCACAAGGCAATCCAAGCCTAGGTAGGCCTAGCAAGAGAACTTTTTTTCTGTTGAAAGACCATGTGTACCAACAATGGGTGTCAAGTTTCATGATAGGGATGGACTAGCAGCTCTAATATAAGGCAGAAAGGGGGGTGTGGGGGGGGGGGGGGCTTTCACTGGCTGTTCCACTTGGGGTCAGAGAGCAATGTTTACACAACAGTCAGCAGGCCACCAGCCTCCCCTTTTTCATAGAGAGATGACCCCCCCCCCTTCTCTCTCTCTCTTCTTCATCACTCACTCACTCACCCTCTCTGTCTGTCTGTCGTCCTCTCTCTTCTCTCTCTCTCTCTCTCTCCTCTCTCTCTCTCTCTCTCTCTCTCTCTCTCTCTCTCTCTCTCTCTCTCTCTCTCTCTCTCTCATCCACACACACACACACACACACACACAACACAAAACAACACACACACACACACACACACACACACACACACACACACACACACACACACACACACACACACACACACACACACACACAGGGGGGACGGATAGCCTAGTGGTCAGAACATTCGCTGGCAATTTGAGACCCGGGTTCTGTCCGGTCGAGGAAAGTTTTTTCTGGAGTTAACATCAGTGCCGACTCCACTCTCCCAAAAGTCCTTCGGATGAGACTTTAAACCGAAGCCCCGTGTGCGAACGCATGCAGAACTATCTTGCGCACACGTTAAATCCTGTTTCGCTTTTCGTAAGCGTAGGCCATCGGTGCCGGTGGGAATAGATGACAATATTTACAAAAACTACATACACACGGGGACCGGTGAAAAAAAGCATATGATTGCTTATTCTGTTATCCTCGATATAAAAGAATATTTAAAAAAATAATATTAATAAACATACATACATACATACATACATACATACATACATACATCATACATACATCATACATACATACATACATACATACATACATACATACATACATACATACATACATACATACATGCATACATACATAGAATACGCAAATAAAATACAAAGCAAATCATTGCTTATTCCGTGTACCATATGGTACTTTTCAAAAGTTTGACTTGAAATTCATATAGAGACATGTTTAAATGATATATTATTAGAAAAAAAACACCCCACACACACAACACACACACACACACACACACACACACACACACACCACACACACACACACACACACACACACAACACACACACACAACACACACACCACACACACACACACACATACACACACACACACACACAACACACACAACACACACACCACACACACACACACAACACAACACACACAACACACACAGAGCAGTTTTAGACTACGGAATTTCCACTTTCAAGTTCGTAATTTTCAACAGCAATCCTATTGATAGCAAAACATCCACACAAAAAACCATCCTGTTTTTCTTATCAAACTCTGACATAACTTGCCAAACTGAAATGATGGACGAGACTGTTGCTCTGCGTGCGTGTACACAATTGCGATTGCATTTACCATGAATTACTTGTGCAAGGTCGGAGAGGGGGGGGGGGGGAGGGATGGAGAGGAGAGAGGGGGGAGGGAGGAAGGGGGAAAAGAGGGGGGGGGGGAGACGAGTATTTCTCTTGATCTGATGATACCTGAATGCGTAGGTTGGTTCGAATGTACGTCTACTACCTGAGGTGTCTGTTGAATCAGTTACCCCTCCCTCCCTCCCCTCAACCCCCCCCCCCCCCCCATCCCCCCACCCCCCCCCCATAAAGTGTGTATTGGGCGGATGCTGTGGCCGAATGGTTAAGACTGTCTACTGACTGTGGTTCGTTGTCTAGAGATGACACACCCTTGTAAAATGTAAAACGGTAAAGGTGTCCATAACATAGGCTGTCGTAGGGGAGCGAGGCATCAGAAACCTCAGCTTCTCTAGTGGGACCAGCATATTGAGGGCGGTGGCGCCCATCTCCTCTCCCTCGATGCTTTACCTTCCCTGACCCTAAAGAAGGCAGGTACCCCATTTACAGCTGGGGGAACAGGGGGGAACTGTATTGAAGTCAAGGCGCGCAAACGGTCACCCATCCAACTGGTAACCACGCTCGCCGCTGCTTAACTTGACTTGGGGGAAAGCGAGCGCTCTGACCACTGAGCTATCCCGTCCCCAAACACCCGTGCAGAAAGCGAAAAGTCTGGTTGCGTATAATCGCAGAACATCTTGCGTACACGTTAAATCCTGTTCCGCTTTTCATAAGAGTAGGCCATCGTGTGCCGGTGGGAACAGATGACATTTACAAATTGCATACACACGGGGACTGGATTTTAAAAAAAAAAGCATCCCATTTTCCCTCGATTTAAAAGAATAAAAATAAATAATTTGGGTGCCGGTCGATGCCCGTTTGTGCCCGAAACTTTTACCCCATCCGCTAGAGCGTGAGTGGTGGTCTGGGTGCTAGTCTTTCAGATGAGACGACAAACTGTGTGCAACACGCATTCATCGCTCGTAAAAGAAACCACACGACAGCAAGAGTGTTGCGGATTGCAAATCTCTGTTAACAATTTTTTTTAAACCACTCTGATGAGAAACAAAAACACATGCAGACAGAAAAAGAGAAACTAATAATGGGTGGCGCTGCTCTTGTGGCGACACGCTGTCCCCAAGGAAAGCAGCCCAAAATTTCACACAGAGAAATCTTTCTTTCTTTTTCTTTTATATCGAGGATGATGGGATAAGCACTCTTGTGCTTTTTTTTTTTTACATCCAGTCCCGTGTGTATGCAGTTTTGTAAATGTCATATGTTCCCACCGGCACACGATGGCCTAGTCTTACGAAAAACGGAACAGGATTTAACGTCTGCGCAAGATGTTCTACGTGCGTTCCCACACGGGACCTCGGTTTATAGTCTCATCCGAAGGACTTTTGGGGAGAGTGGAGTCAGCACTAATGTTAAATGGGGGGCAGGATAGCCTAGTGGTCAGAACATTGCGCTCGCAATTTGACGACCCGGGTTCGATTCCCGTTCGAGGAGATTTTTCTCCTGGAGTTAACATTAGAGAAATCTGACGTGACACGTGCGAGCTAAACAAAAATGTCAAATACTTAAACCCTCGTGGGTCCATGAAGTCCTGGGTTCGAATATCCACTGCCGTTTCTTGAGAATCATGAAATCGGATATTTACGACCTCCCATGTTGAATTAAAGTACCAACCTGCCGGTGCTTAGATCCCTTCGTGTACAATCCTGTAACTTCTTGTTCTTGTTCTTGTTCTTGTTCTTGTTCTTGTTCTTGTTCTTGTTCTTCTTCTTCTTCTTCTTCTTCTTCTTCTTCTATCCCATAGTCTGTTTAGACCGTAGGGGCACCACGGAAGACCTCGCAACCAGCTCTCTCCATTTCCCTCTGTCCTCGACCTTTCTCAGGGTGTCACTCAGCCTGAGGCCCGTCCACTCTCGGATGTTGTCCTCCCATCTCTTTCTCTGCCTGCCTCTCCTTCTCCCGCCTTGCACAGTTCCCTGCAGGATCGTCTTGGCAAGCCTGTTGATCTTGCGACGTGCCCATACCACTTCAGTTTGCGTTTTTTTGACTGTGGTCAGGAGATCTTCAAAGGGCCCGATGGCTTGACCGATTCTGATTCTCACTTCCTCGTTAGTAATGTGGTCTTTGTAAGAGATGCCAAGGAGTCTGCGAAAGTCTGTAACTGATGCCAGCTTAAGTTCGGTCACGGGAACACGAGCATGCCAAGCGTAGCCTAGTGGTCAGAACATTGCGCTCGCAATTTGACGACACAGGTTCGATTCCCGGTCGAGGGGATTTTTTTCCTCTGGAGTTAACATCAGTGCTGACTCTATATATTCTCCCCAAAGTCTTTCGGACGAGACTGTAAACCGAGGCCCCGTGTGCGAACCCAAGCAGAACATCTTGCGCACATGTTAAATCCTGTTCCGCTTTTCGAAAGAGCAGGCCATCGTGTGCCGGTGGAAACATGAAATTTACAAAACTGCACACACACGGGGACTGGATGTAAAAAAGCACAAGAGTGCTTATTCCATTATCCTCGATATAAAGGAATGAAATAAAACACATTAAAAAATATCCCCTCTCGTGACGTTAATATACTTAACACAGTTCCAAGGAAGAATGGACACATGCCATCAGATATACGAAGTATTTTTGCTTTTTGTTGTTGTTTTCTTCTTTTTTAAGATTCGGGAAGGAGGAATACAATCAATGAGGGTTTTTTTTTGACAATAATGAATGGTTGGGTGTCAAGTCAAGTCAAAGTCAAAGTCAAAGTCAGGTCAAAAACACTTTAATCGCCCTGAAAGGCAACTACAATATTGACAGGCATATTGACACGAATCATAATCAAAGTCACGAAATAGCTACATTTCATATTTGTTCAGACATTATAATTATGATAACTTCAAATAAAAATGTCACAAACACTCACACTTGTACGCGCGCGCGTCGCAAAGCAACGCACAACACACACACCACACACACACACACACACACACACACACAC
>CM060343.1:5095780-5103280 GCA_030674155.1 Stramonita haemastoma
CACTCACTTTTCCCAAACTAAAGTTAAGCAGTATTGAGCGTACCTGTAGTTACCAAGAGGATGGTAGACCACTTGCACGCTTTGGCTTCAGTACAGTCCCCCAGTTCACCCAGCTGTCAATGAGTACCTGCCCTCTTTAGGGACAGGGAAGGTAAAGCAGCGAGGGAGAGGAGATGGGCGCCATCCTCAACACGCTGGCCCCTAGAGAAGCTGAGGTCTCTGACGCCTCGCTCCCCTACAACCGCATAGGTTATGGGACACCTTTACCTTTTTTCCTTTCACGGCTGTCTAGAGGGGCAGGTGATGATGAAAGAAAAGAGAGAAAAAACACCAGAAAAACTTGATCTAGCGCGCGCTCTGATTTGTTTTCTTTACGAGATTCAGTGCTATAAAAAGTTTCATATGCTGTTGTTATTGTTGTTGTTGTTGTTATCATCATCATCATCATCATCATCATTATTATTATTATTATTATTATTATTATCATCATCATCATCATCGTTATCATATCATATTATCATTATGATATTATATCATCATCATCATCATCATCATCATCATCATCATCATCATCATCATCATCATCATCATCATCACCATCATCAACATCATCACCACCACCATCATCACCAATCACCATCCATACTCAAAAAACACATAATTATTTTTCTTAAACCCTCAACCAACACCTTAATACTCACTTCTTCTCTTCCTCTCCCCCACCCCAACCACCACCACACCCACACCCCCAACACCCACACCCCACCACACCCCTCCCACCACCCACCACCCCACCACCCATCCCCACCCCAAAACAGTCGCTGCTCAGGATCCTGGAAGAGATGCTGGCCCTCTGGCTCCTCTGCCTACTGGCTGGAAGCAGCTGCGCTGTCTTCTACACGCAGAGCAACAACAACGACTTTCCCAGACTCGGACGTCGATCCGTCTTCACGGCCTCAGCTGACGGCGTCTACCCTCGAATCGGGCGTTCCAGCGTCTCCTCCTCAGCTCTCTCTCACCCAGACGATGCTGACGAGGATGCTACCCTCTTCGATGCTTCTCCCTTCCAACCCCAGCACCACAAGCGGGGTATTTTCACGGCTGGGGGTCCCGGCTTTCCTCGCATCGGTCGCGCTCAGAGGAAGTCGTCTCGTAGTAGCGGAGAGTTGTCTCCCCATGCTGTCAGCGTGGTGACGTCAGTGGAGAGCCCGGATGTCGCGCGTGGGATGGCGGGAAGAGACGAGGAGGAGGGGAGAGGGTTCGAGTATCCTTTAGGGTTGATGTTCTTCGAGTTTGATAAAGACGGTAAGTTTTTTTGTTGTTGATTTATTTGTATTTTGTATTTTGTACCACTTTATGTCACAGAAGATTTCTCTGCGTGAAATTCGGGGCTGCTCTCTCTCCCTGGGGAGAGAGCTTGTCGCCACAAGTGCAGCGCCTACCCCTTTTTTGTTTTGTTTTGATTATTTGTACTATGTGAAGCAATTATTCTTGTTAGCTGGTTAAATGGAAATGGTGAAATGTTGTTTGGAAAAAAGTCAATTTGTTTTCTTTTGTAACAACAACAGTAACAAGAAAGTATGATTTGGCTACACTCCACTTTTAGCTTTTAGCCCAAGTAGTATCTTTTATAGAATGTTAATCAAAACCACTTTGCTAATTTTCACAGATTTTTTTAAAGTGTAAAAATGCACGATGTACTTATTTTGGGGGATTGAAGACATAGAACAATGTCAGGTAGTGTTGAAAAGGTTGGAAATGATCATCAAACAATAACTGCTTGTGTTCTTACATTGTTTACCCCGCCCATGCACATTGGGGTTAGGAAGCTAGCAGATGACTCAGGATTGAGGGGGTACAGTTTGGCTGAAATGTTGTGTTTTTTATTCAAACCTGACAGATTTGTACAAAATGACGTGAGTTCTGAGTCAGAAGCTAGTCTTTTGCAAATATGTTGTTTTTATTTCTGCAATGCCTTAGTACATGTGGTATGAATGCAAGAGTGATGATTATTATAAGAAAACTGATGGGGAAAAAATATCAAAACTGACAGATGGTGTGTAGCCTTAGCTAAGGGCTCTGCCATGTTTGTTGATGCGTGTGTAGTAGCCAGCTGAAGACTTCACACATATACCACACAATCATCTTCATTGCAATTCCCTCCCCCACCCCTTGCTATCTACTGAGAGACGGGGTAGCTCAGTGGTCAGAACACTCGCTTTCCCCCAACCAAGGTTAAGCAGCATCGAGCGTGGTCACCAAGTGGATGGGTGACCGTTTGCATGCCTTGGCTACAGTACAGTTCCCCAGGTCACCCATCTGTAAATGGGTATCTGCCCTCGTTAGGGTCAGGGAAGGTAAAGCAGAGAGGGAGAGGAGATGGGCGCCACTGAGGGAGAGGAGATGGGCGCCACTGCCCTCAACATGCTGGCCCCTAGAGAAGCTGAGGTCTCTGACGCCTCGCTCCCCTACGACCACACGTTAAGGGACACCTTTACCTTTTACCTTTTGTATCTTACCACCTACTATAAACTGCCATTCTGTATTCATCACAGCTGGCATAATGGACTCTTTCCTGTAATGTTGCACGTACTGTGAAGCAGGATTTAGCACTGTGATCTGCCATGTGTATTGACTTTGGTAGTGTGTCTAGTTTGAGCCCTAACACAATCATCATACATTCATCTTCATCACAATTTCCCCATTCTCCCATTACCTACCGTTGAAATGCCCAGTCTGTCTTCATGATAAAAAGATCTATCGATCTATCAGTCTATCTATCTATCTGTCGATCTGTCTATCTATTTTCTGTATATCTAGCTAGCTAGCTAGCTAGCTAGCTATATCTAGCTAGCTATATCTATCTATCTATCTATATCTATCCATCTCTATCTATCTATATCTAGATATCTAGCTAGCTAGCTAGGTAGCTATATATCTATCTATCGATCGATCGATCGATCTATCTAGCCCAGAAGACTTGACAACCAGTTCCCTCCATTCCTCTCTCTGTTCTACCTTTCTCAGGGATTTGTTGAGTTCTAGGCCTGTCCATTCGCTGATGTTGTCCCATCTCTTCCTTGGTCTGCCTCTTTTTCTTCCTCCTGGGACAGTGCCTTGCAGTGTTGTTTTTGCTAGTCCTTTTGATCTTGTGACATGCCCATACTGTTTAAGTTTGCGCTTCTTTACGATTGTTAAAAGGTTTTCGTAGGGCCCAATGGTTTGCTGGATTCTGTTATGCACGTCTTTGTTGCTTATGTGGTCTCTGTAGGAGATGCCAAGGAGTCTCCGGAAGCATCTCATCTCTACCGCCTGTCCTTTTCTCTCCAAATCAGCAGTCAGGGTCCTCGATTCACAGGCATACAGGAATGTGGATATATGACAAGGGAGCGCAATAGTCTGACCTTGGAGTTGGAGTGAGATATTTTTATCTCTCCAGCTGGTGTTCAAGTTTTAACAGTCCTCTCTTTACATGCATCACTGTAAACTGTCATTTTACAGCAGTGTTGCATTAGTGAAAGAGGCTGCATTTAGCGTGGGATTGTTCATGTGTGTTGGTGTTGGTGTATGAGAGCTGGCTTGAGACTCCACACAAATACTGTAGAGTCCCCTTCACTTCACCATTTTCCCCTTGCTACTTCTTCACCTTCTTCACCTGTCCAGTAGATGCGGAACATCTTGCGCCCACTTTAAATCCTGTTCCGCTTTTCGTAAGAGTAGGCTATTGTGTGCCGATATGAACAGATGATAATAATGTTACAAAACTGCGTACACACAGGGACTGGATGAAAAAAACACATGAGTGCTTATTCCATCATCCGCGATATAAAAGAATAAATAAATAGTCCCGTGGACCGTGGGGAACACAGCTGAAGATTTTGCAACCAGCTTCCTCCACTCCACTCCCTGCTACTACTACTTCTAGTAAATTGCTATTCTATCTTCATCATACCTGGTATGCATAGAAGCTATTTCCTGTGACATAGCAGGTGTGAGACAGGCTGTAGTACTGTTATCTGCTAGCGTTTATTGACGTTGGTGGTATGGCTAATTCGAGCCCTGACACCAACATCTTACAGTCAGCCTCATTGCAATTTCCCCTTATTCTACCTACCAGAAACCCTCTCTCTCTCTCTGTCTCTCTGTATCTGTATCTGTCTCTCTCTCTGTCTCCGTCTCTGTCTCTGTCTGTCTGTCTCTCTGTCTCTGTCTCTCTGTCTGTCTGTCTCTCTCTCTGTCTGTCTCTCCCTCTCTCTCTCTTTCTCTGTGTCTCTGTCTGTCTGTCTGTCTGTCTGTCTGTCTGTCTGTCTGTCTGTCTGTCTGTCTGTCTGTCTGTCTGTCTGTCTCTTCTCTCTCTCTCTCTCTCTCTCTCTCTCTCTCTCCTCTCTTCTCTCTCTCTCTCTCTCTCTCTCTCCCTCCCTCCCTCTGTCTGTCTATCTGTCTGTCTGTCTGTCTGTCTGTCTCTCTGTCTCTGTCTCTCTCTGTCTCTGTCTCTCTCTGTCTCTGTCTCTGTCTCTCTCTGTCTCTCTCTGTCTCTGTCTCTGTCTCTCTCTCTCTCTCTCTCTCTCTCTCTCTTCTCTCTCCCCTCCCTCCCTCCTCTCTCTCTCTCTCTCTCTCTCTCTCTCTCTCTCTCCCTCCCTCCCTCTCTCTCTGTGTCTCTCTGTCTCTGTCTCTGTCTGTCTCTGTCTGTCTCTGTCTGTCTCTCTGTCTCTGTCTCTGTCTCTGTCTCTGTCTCTCTCTCTCTCTCTCCCTCCCTCCCTCCCTCCCTCCCTCTCTCTCTCTCTCTCTCTTTCTCTCTGTCTCTCTGTCTCTGTCTCTGTCTCTGTCTCTGTCTCTCTCTCTCTCTCTCTCTCTCTCTCTCTCTCTCTCTCTCTCTCTCTCTCCTCTCTCTCTCTCCTCTTTCTCTCTCTGTCTTCATCATAGCTGGCATAATAGCTCTTTCCCTGCACTCCACGAGTGAAAGAAGCAGGGTTTTAGCGTGGGATGGGTCATGTTTCTTAGTGTTTGTACACTACCAACCTTAACACAAACACCTGCATAAAGTCAGTCCCCACCTGGCTCTCCCCACCCCCTTCTTCCTCCCTTTATCTCCACTCTCCCCAAAAGTCCTTCGGATGAGACTTTAAAACCGAGGCCCCCGTGTGCGAACGCACGCAGAACATCTTGCGCACACGTTAAATCCTCTTCCGCTTTTCGTAAGAGTAGGCCATCGTGTGCCGGTGGGAACAGATGACAATATTTACAAAAACCGCATACACACGGGGAACGGATGAAAAAAAAAAGCACATGATTGCTTATTCTGTTATCCTCGATATAAAAGAATAAAATAAAATGAAATAAAATAAATATCTTCTGTCCATTTCCATCCCGTCTTCCTCACACCCGCCATAACGGCTCTTTCCTGCAGTGTCACACTGGTGGAGAAGGATTCAGCGTTGGAGGGATCCTCTTTCTGGGTGTGTTTGTGTAGGAGCTGGCTTGGGACTCCACACAAAACACTGTACACCTGTGGTCTAGAGGGTAACGCACCTGCCTAGAAAGCGAAAAGTCCAGATTTCAAGCGTGTGGTGGTTCGATCCCCGTTTGTGTTCGAAACTCCCCCCTCCCCTAGTCCACAAATTCGTTAGTGGTGGTCTGGGTGGTCGGATGAGATGGTAAACCGAAGTCTAGTGTGTTATACTCAATTAGTGCACGCAAAAGAACCTACAGGAACAAGAACAAGAACATCCTTTGTACTCAGTACGGCTTTCAAAAATCCAGCACTAGAAATATTGTTTCTCTAATTCACAGATTGAAATTAAATGCATTTCGAGCAAAATTTGCCAAAAATATAAAATGGATATGTGGTGAAAAACTTTCCAATGTTCATATTTTGTATCATTGTCAAGGTTTAAAACAGTGCCTACCATCATTTCAAGATAAGTCTCTGCAAGAAGTGTTAATCAATCCAAAGTTACTGTGTGAGATAGCATTGTCTCTGATGCGATCCCCAGTATTCTCTTTTTTATAAAGTACTACTGTGAAGATTGTGAAAATATAACACCCTACTGTGGCAATGTACTTTTTGCTTTATTCACGGCAGCCATCACATGTAGTTTGCAATTGTTCATCTAACAGTTTTAGATTTTAAAGTTTTTTGTTGTTCGATGTTTTTATTATTATTTGTGTTTCTTATTGCATGTTTTGCGACATTCTAGTTATATAGATTTGTAATCAGTCTTCTTATGCAAATAATTACCAACACACTTTTTTTTAAACCCTCATCTCCTTCTTGTACCCCCTCTCCCCCTCCCATCCTTCCTTCGTCTAATATCACTTTAAGTGTACAGACGTAAAATCAAAGACACACACAGGAACAAGAGAGTTAGCCTTGGCAAAATTCCCCTCCAGCTGGAACCAACTCAGCTGGAATGTTGTCAGCCCCTGCTGCCTTCCCCTTTTTTCAGCAATCTCACTGCTGTTTCCACTTCTTCTCAGAGGATAGGGTGGCTGTCTGTATCTGTGCTTGTGGGACATTGAGGACATCTGGATCTCCTGTGGGTTTGAAGTTATACAGGTCAGAGCAGTATTCTGTCCATCTGTTCAGAATATCCTGGTCGTCAGTGAGGCACTTCCCATTTTTGTCTTGGATTGTTGAGCTTCTTCCCTGTTTTGTGCCAGTCAGGTCTTTCACCAGTTGATATGCTTTCTTGCTGTTTCTTTTCTTGATGTTTTCTTCAATGTTCTGGCACTGTTTACCAATCCATTTCTCTTTAGCTTCTGTCATGAACTTTCTGATTCTTTTGTTGAGTGCCCTATACTGTTCTGCTCTTTCTTCTGTTCTTCTGTTTTCTTTTTCTTCAACTCTCTACGTTTATCGCATAGTTGTAGGATGTTAGGTGTGACCCAAGGTTTTTTGACTGGTCAATGTTTGCCAAGAAGTTTGCTTGCTGTTTCAGTCACTGCTGTGTTGAAACCATCCATCAAGGTATCTATATCCATATCATCTGAGTCTATCAGAGTGAGTGCTGCAAACTTCCCACCTATCCTTGCCTGAAAAATGTCTGCTACCTCTGGATCTTTTGGCTTCTCGAGGTCTAACTTGACCCTGGTGTTGTTCTGCTTGTAATTTCTTTTGAGACGGAGTCGGAATATCATCATCACAAGATCATGGTCACTCCCTACGTCCGCTCCTGGAAAGCTTCGTGTCCGTGCAGTGTGTACGCTGGACCTTAGTATTCTCTTCACCATGATGTAATCTGTCTGGTTTGGGTGTCTACCATTAAATTTTGGGCTTTGCCATGTCCATCTTCTGGGGTTTTTTTTTATGTAGGTCCAGTGTATTCGCTCGCTGGAGATTGTTGTTACTGGCAAACTCCAGGAGTATCAAGCTTCTTTCATTTGTTTCTTTGTTGCAGTGTGTTCCACAAATGCCCTTCCAGTCTTTGTGGGCATCTACTATCTTGGCATTTCAGTCACCTTGAACAACAAGGATGTCTTTCGTGGGAGTTTGATTTAGAA
>CM060343.1:5108280-5123008 GCA_030674155.1 Stramonita haemastoma
GGCGTCAGAGACCTCAGCTTCTCTAGGGGGCCAGTATGTTGAGGGCGGCGCCCATCTCCTCTCCCTCCTGGGTTTTGATAGTATCAGACAAATACTGGGGTTGGGTATTATCGAATAATCTGTGGGTGGCAAATGGTGAAAATTTTTGTATTGTATTCTAGCATCCCCTGGTAGCCAGTGAAGATAAAGTAAAAAAAAAAAAAAAAAAAAAAAAAGAAAAGAAAAGAAAAAAAAAGAAAGGATAGATGGCGTCGGAACGTTTTGCTTTTAAAAAGTAGTCTTGCTGTGAACTTCCAAGACAAGTCAGGTCAAATTCAATTGACTTTAACTTTCCCATGAAGGGCAAATACAATACTGACAGGTCATACATTGATTGATAGAATCACAATCTCGAGTAGTAGTAGTGGTAGTAGTAGTAGTAGTAGTAGTAGTAGTAGTAGTAGTAGTAGTAGTATAGTAGTAGTAGTAGTAGTAGTAGTAGTAGTAGTAGTAGTAGGCACCCATCAGTCTCGGAAGACTATAGAGTTGCGCTCTAGCCTTTAGAGCGCAAGCCTGGGTAAGTAAATAATTATAGAGGGCAAGCTGTTTCCCATGCAGCAGACCCACCCCCACCCCTACTCCACGCCACTGGAATGGTCCATTGGAAAGGCAATCACCCATACGAATGGTTCCAGTACCGTCACAGGAGCCGCCAGAACGTTGCCATTATTATACAATCTAAAAAAAAGACACAGGAAAGCAAAGTTTCATATGGATTTAACCATACCGAGATAACTTCAAAGTGTGTTTGAACTTTCTGTATTTAGTGATGGGCTGTTGCGGGAGGAGATTCAGAATGAATTAAAGGTAAATGGTTAGCATAAAACTAGGTAGAGTCTCAGTCTTCACTCTCTCTCTCTTGTGTTTGGAGGAGAGAGATGAGAGAGAGAGAGAGAGAGATGAGAAAGAGAGAGAGAGATAGATGTGAGAGAGAGAGAGAGAGAGAGAGAGGAGAGAGAGAGGAGAGAGAAGAGAGAGAGAAGAGAGAGAGAGAGAGAGAGAAGAGAGAGAGAAGAGAGAGAGAGAGAGAGAGAGAGAGAGAGAAGAGAGAGAAGAGAGAGAGAGAGAGAGAATGTGTGTGTGCATGTGTGTGTGTGTGTGTGTGTTGTGTGTGTGGTGGTATTTCTTTGTGAGAGAGAGAGAGAGAGAGAGAGAGAGAGGTGTGTGTGTGTGTGTGTGTGTTGTGTGTGGTGTGTGTTGTGTGTGTGTGTGGTGTGTGTGTGTGTGGTATTTCTTTGTGAGAGAGAGAGAGTGTGTGTGTGTGTATGTGTGTGTGTGTGTGTATGTGTTGTGTGTGTGTGTGTGTGTGTGTGTGTGTGTGTGTGTGTGTGTGTGTGTGTGTGTGTTGTGTGTGTGTGTGTGTGTGTGTGTGGTATTTCTTTGTGAGAGACAAAGAGAGAGAGTGTGTGTGAGAGTCTGTGTGTGTAGTATGTGTGTATGTGTGTGCATGTGTGTGTGCGTGTCTAGTATTAGTTTGTGTGTGTATGTGTGTGTGTGTGTGTTTGCGCACACGCGCACGCCGTGCGCACCCACACACGCGCGCGTGCGTGTGTGTGTATGTGTCATGAGGAAGGGAGGAGGAGAGGAGGAGGAGAAGGAGGGGGGCAGTAATTTCCTGTGCGGTGTTGACGGTTCGAGTCCCGGGAGCCTCATTAAGCGTTACGGGGCGGCACAGTCATGTTGTCCCACAGCTCAGCCCGTCCCACTGGGACAGCGAGTGTAGGGACAGCTTCTTGTAAGAGGATTTGACAAGTGGACACCGGGACATAGGGTTTCTAAGATTAAGAGTAGGAGGGGGGGGGGGAATGAGTGAAGAGTGCAACTGTTTATTCATTTATTTATTTATTTATTTATTTTATATCGAGGATAATGGAATAAGCGCTTATGTGCTTTTTTACATCCAGTCCCCGTGTGTATGCAGTTTTGTAAATCTTGTCATCTGTTCCCACCGGCACACAATAGACTACCTACTCTTACGAAAAGAGGAACAGGATTTAACGTGTGCGGAAGATGTTCTGCGTGCGTTCGCACACGGGTGGCCTCGGTTTACAGTCTCATCCGAAAAACCCTCTCTCTCCCCCGACCTCTCTCTCTCTCTCTCTCACTCTCTCTCTCTCCTCTCTCTCTCTCTCTCTCTCTCCTCTCTCTCTCTCTCTCTCTTCTCTCTCCTCTCTCTCTCTCTCTCTCTCCTCTCTCTCTCTCTCTCTCTCTCTCTCTCTCTCTCTCTCTCTCTCTCTCTCTCTCTCTCTCTCTCTCTCTCTCTCCGTGTCTTTTATTCTTTCATATCGAGGATAATGGGATGTGCACTCATGCGCTTTTTTCAACCAGTCCCCGTGTGTATGCAGCTGTGTAAATATTGTCATCTGTTCCCACCGGCACACAATGGCCTACTCTTACGAAAAGCGGAACAGGATTTAACGTATGCGCAAGATGTTCTGGTGCGTTCGTACACGGAGCCTCGGTTTACAGTCTCATCCGAAAGACTTTGGGGATAGTGGTGTGTGTGTGTGTTGTGTGTGTGTGTGTGTGTGTGTGTGTGTGTGTTGTGTGTGGTGTGTGTGTGTGTGTGTGTGTGTGTGTGTGTGTGTGTGTGTGTGTGTGTGTAAGTTCACCAGTGGTGAGATTTTGCGAATATACGACCGTTTTGCCCACCAAAAAGGCAGCCACGCTCCGACTTCGGGGATGTTTCTGATACTGTAAAATTTTCCTGCCTTACTTGCAGGGGGCGGGATTAGTAGTATGTAGTAGTAGTAGTAGTAGTAGTAGTAGTAGTAGTAGTAGTAGTAGTAGTAGTGGTAGTAGTAGTAGTAGTAGTAGTAGTAGCAGTAGTAGTAGTAGTAGTAGTAGTAGTAGCAGGAGTAGTAGTAGTAGTAGTAGTAGTAGCAGGAGTAGTAGTAGTAGTATGTAGTAGTAGTAGTAGTAGTAGTAGTAGTAGTAGTAGTAGTAGTAGTAGTAGTAGTAGAGCAGGAGTAGTAGTAGTAGTAGTAGTAGTAGTGTAGTAGTAGTAGTAGTAGTAGTGGTAGTAGTTAGTAGTAGTAGTAGTAGTAGTAGTAGTAGTAGTAGTAGTAGTAGTAGCAGTAGTAGTAGTAGTAGTAGTAGCAGTAGGAGGAGTAGTAGTAGTAGTAGTAGTAGTAGTAGTAGTAGTAGTAGTAGTAGTAGCAGGAGTAGTAGTAGTAGTAGTAGTTAGTAGTAGTAGTAGTGTAGTGGTAGTAGTAGTAGTAGTAGTAGTAGTGTAGTAGTATGTAGTAGTAGTAGTAGTAGTAGTAGTAGCAGTAGTAGTAGTAGTAGTAGTAGCAGTAGGAGGAGTAGTAGTAGTAGTAGTAGTTAGTAGTAGTAGTAGTAGTAGTAGTAGTAGTAGTAGTAGTAGTAGTAGTAGTCTTTAAATTAACGTCCATGCACAGTTTGTGATTTGGACGGCAAACAAACAAATCAAATACAAACAAATAACTACCCATTAACAAGCAAGATTAACGGAATTTAAAGGAATCTACTGAACACAGAATAAAATAAACATAACGTTATCTCTAACATTAACTCAGCATCAGGGAGAATGTGCGGTAATGTTTTCTTGCCTTCAAAAGGTGGTAAAATATCTTTAAAACCTGGGCATTCAAAAAGTATGTGTTGATTTGTAAATCTTTTGCCACAAGGGCACAATGCATTCTTACTAAAGTTTGTTTTAAAAGCGTCTAGTTTTAACCTGTAAAACAATGATGTGATGGTTCTACAAATATGTAAAGGCGTCTTATTGCGATGGAAATTGTGATATAAAACTGCTGTGGTATCTAAGAATTGTGACTTGTTTTGAAATTTCGTGACAGATTTATTTTTGTTTTGGGTCAAAGCCTTTAGGGTTGGAGGTTCGCGGGGGATGGTCGTTGGTCGGACTTCAGTGGTTCAGGGCGGGATAGCTCAGTGGTCAGAGCACTCGCTTTCCCCACCCCAAGCTAAGATTCAGCAGCATCAAGCGTTGTTACCAAGTGGATGAGTGACTATTAGCGCGCCTTTGGTTTCAGTACAGTTCCCCCCCTGTTCACCCAGCTGTAAAATAGGTACCTGCCCTCTTTAGGGTCAGGGAAGGTAAAGCAGCGAGGGAGAGGAGATGGGTGCCGCCCTCAATATGCTGGCCCCCTAGAGAAGCTGAGGTATCTGATGCCTCGCTTCCCAACGACCACAAAGAGTATGGGAACACCTTTACCTTGACCCTTTTCCTGTTGTGGGAACACCTTTACCTTGACCCTTTTCCTGTTGTGGGAACACCTTTACCTTGACCCTTTTCCTGTTGTGGGAACACCTTTACCTTGACCCTTTTCCTGTTGTGGGAACACCTTTACCGTTACCCTTTTCCTGTTGTGGGAACACCTTTACCTTGACCCTTTTCCTGTTGTGGAAACACCTTTACCTTGACCCTTTTCCTGTTTATTTGCAGGTGACAAACGGCTGACGCGAGAAGAGTTCGTGCAAGGCATGGAAAGAGCGCGCCATGACGGCACCCTGTTCCGATAAGCTCCCTTGGACCCAGTCATCTCCCTTGGCCCCGACAGACAAACAACGGAAAAGCGGACAAGAATGAAAGACAGAAAGAAAAAAAGAAAAAAAAAGAAAGGAAGAAAAACAGAAGGAAACAGATCGACCATGAGAACTTACTGATGCTGAACGGAAAGGGAATTTTTTTTATAGCGAAGAGAAGATTTTTATGAAAAAAAAATAATAAAAAGCACTGTTATTTGGTCCGGTATTACTGACTGTTTTGTTTTTTTTGTGCTCGGTGTGAATTTTGGTTAGTGTTTTTTATATTTGCAACATTTTTAGGGAGTTATTTTTACGGGTTTTATTTCCCCTTAAATTAGGAGTTTTTTGGTTTCTGTATAAATTTGGTTGCGTTTCTGTTTACATGGATTCTGGAAGGGCTATTTGTGCGGGTTTTTTTTTTTTTTTTTTTTTTAGGGGGTTATGTATGAATTTTCTAGCATTGGATTTTTTTGTTTCGTGTCGTTGCTGGTTATATCTTTATTATGTGTGGAGGTTATGATGATTGCCAGAGCGTGTTCGAAGTTGTAGGATAGCACAATGATTATGATACTGATTATGTAGATATTTAAAAAAAAAAAAAAAAAAAAAAAAAAGCAAGAAGATGATTATAAATAGATTTTTTAAAGATAAACACGGAAGCAGAAAATAAAGACGCTTGACCAAAAAAAAGTAAAACAAAAACAAAAACAGAGAGAGAATAAAGAAATAGCAAACCCAAGATCCGAAGAGCTATATTATGAAGTCAGAGACAAAAAAAACAATGGAGAGAGAGAAAAAGAGAAGAATAAAAGGAGAGAAATTGGATAGAAATAGCACCAAAAACACCACCGGTATAATTGACAGTCCAAGTTTGCTTGCAGCTTTAAAGAGCACCCTCTACATTACACACACACATACACGCGCGCGCGCGCACAACACACACACATACACAAATATATATAATTATATATATATATATATATATATATATATATATATATATATATATTATATATATATATATATATATATATATATATATATATGAAAAATCATTGTGTACATTTCAAATGAAAACTATTTCTGCACTACTTTTAGGCTGGAAAGGCTGATACTTTGATGAATTACTTGTGCCAAAAAAAAAAAAGATGTCTTTAAAAACCTAATCTGCCTAAAAAATAAAACAAAAACAAACCAAACTACAAAAGCAGTCGACCGAAAACCCATGATTATATCTACCACTTAAACCCACTTTAGCGTTGTTTCCCTTTACCTCGTTTTAATGAATGTCAAGGAGTTTCCTCCCATGCTTTTCGAAAGTGAAAGTCGGTGATTTTTAGCCCAACATTTGAACACATTTTTGAAGAAGAAAAACAACAGAAATTTGGGGCAGAAAAAGATCTCTTTTGAAATTCCTGTTGTTTTGTGTTAACACCAGAATTGTTCAGTTGGTTTTGTGGAGTGTTTTTAGAAGCGCAATTTGAATTTTTTAGTAAGTTTGGTTGGGGTTTTATTTCTTTATTTTTCTTGTTTTACAGGAAGGTTATTATGCTGTCAATAGTTTTGGAGTTAAAGCGCTTTCTGAAGTGATTTTTCTTCTTAGTTTTTTTTCAACGAACCCCCCCCCCCCTCTCTCTCTCTCTCTCTCTCTCTCCTAGTAGTTGAATCCGAACACCAAAAAAATGACAGTAAAAATTTCCCACGATGCATGTGATTTTTTGGCAAGAAAATAATAGACATCAGACATACAAAACTGGACCCCATACCAGGTTCATGTCTGCTTATTTTAGCTTATGTTTGCACAAGTATGGTTTCATTCAGGTGTCGAAAGTATAAACCTTTTCCTGTAAGACTGGCTTCCCTGTCAAAAGATTTGTTTATTGCAGGTGGAAAGATTACAAGTGTTAGGCGTGTTTTTTGTGTGTAAAATCTTACTAATTAACACCTACAAACACCAGTATAAAAGTGAAAAAATAAAGAAAAAACAAAAGAATCCCAAACACTTGTAATGCAAGTGTACGATATACTTAGAGAAAATCTCACCTCTGTTAATTCTGAAAAAAAAACGTCACTTGTAAGTGAAGTGCTAGATATATCTTTGGTATAGAATCTCAAAGTAGTCATACATTCGAAAACATTTGTTTTTACGCCTTATTGAACTCTCTCTCTCTCTCTCTCTCTCTCTCTCCTCTCTCTCTCTCTCTCTCTCTCCTCTCTCTCTCTCTCTCTCTCTCTCTTCTCTCTCTCTCTCTCTCTCTCTCTCTCTCTCTACTAGCTGATTAACAAGGAGATTTTATACAATTTTTTCTTTATCCCTCTCTGTGTAACGGTTAGGTTAATAATAATGGTCTACTGTTTTTCAACACTATTTATTCTTATAATGATAGATATAGCTACGCTGCTTTTCCACGATTCAAGGCAAAACGTGATGATTATTGCAGGCAATAGTTTTACACGCGCGCACGCGTGCGTGCGTGCGTGCGTGGTGTGTGTGTGTGTGTGTGTGTGTGTGTGTGTGTGTGTGTGTGTGTGTTTGTTTGTTTATGTGTGTGTGTTATTTTCCTTTGTAGCAGCTGACACTTGATAAGACAATAAGTCTAAATAATAAACACAATCACATCACATCTTTCAATCAGTTTCAACATGACCTGCTTAATTTCTGTAATGCTTCCCCCTTCCTCTCCCCTTCACTCCCCTTTCTCTCTCCCCCCCCCCCCCCACACACACACACATACACACATCTTGTTTCTCTGTTCTTTTCTTTCTTCTTCTTCTTCTTCTTCTCTCTCTCTCTCTCTCTCTCTCTCTCTCTCTCTCTCTCTCTCTCTCTCTCTCCTCTCCTCTCTCTCTCTCTCTCTCTCTCTCTCTCTCTGTCTCTCTCTCTGTCTCTCTCTCTCTCTCTCTCTCTTGTCTCTCTCTCTCTCTCTCTGTCTCTCTCTCTCACACACACACAGACAGACACAGACAGACAGACACACAACGCACACACACACGCGCGCGCGCGCGCGCACACAACACACACACACACACACACACACACACACACACACACACACACACACACACAGATCCTATCTGTAAAAGAGTATTTTGGGCAAAGTTTGTGTGTATGAGTGTACGTGTGTATCAATGTGCTGTTGAATGCGTGTGTGTGTGTGTGTGTGTGTGTGTGTGTGTGTGTGTGTGTGTGTGTGTGTGTGTGTGTGTGTGTGTGTGTGCATGGGTGTGTTCATGCACATGTTTTGTAACGTCATTTTTGTATATTATCATGTTTAAATATATGTGTGTGTGTGTGTGTGTGTGTGTGTGTGTGTGTGTGTGTGTGTGTGTGTGTGTGTGTTGGTCGTGGTCTATTTTGAGTTCTTGAAAGATATTCTTTTTTTCTTTTCTCCCTTAAAAGCAGCTAATAGATTATTGCTCAGTGCTATGGTGTAGAATTTCTTTTCTGTTTATCCAGCAGTTTGTTCTGCAAATAATGGCAAAAAACTGTAGTTGCAACCTCTTCTCTCATGAGTTTGGAGAAACATTCCCTCTCTCTCCCTTTCTCTCTCTCTCTCTCTCCTCTCTCTCCTCTCTCTCTCTCCTCTCTCTCTCTCTCTTCCTCTCTCTCTCTCTCTCTCTCTCCTCTCTCTCTCTCTCTCTCTCTCTCTCTCTCTCTCTCTCTCTCCTCTCTCTCTCTCTCCTCTCTCTCTCTCTCTCTCCTCTCTCTCTCTCTCTCTCTCCTCTCTCTCTCTCTCTCTCTCTCCTCTCTCTCTCTCTCTGCTCTCTCTCTCTCTCTCTCTCTCCCCCTCCTCTCTCTTCTCTCTCTCTTCTTCTCTCTCTCTCTCTCTCTCCCTCTCCTTCTCTCTCTCTCTCTCATCTCTCTCTCTCTCTCTCTCCTCCTCTCTCTCTCTCTCTCATCCTCACACACACACACACACACACACACACACACACACACACACACACACACACACACACACACACACACACACAACACACACACACACACAGAGAAAACAGCCACCCCTTCTAAGGTCCATTCGTCTCCAAGAAGTTAATTATTTTCACGTCATCGTTAGAATATCAGCAAATCCAAATGAATATGAACTGGTAGAATTTTTTTGACTTCGTTTGCCGTGATAACACCGATGGCGCAATCAACACTATCAATTTTTTTATATTTTGTTTTATTTTTATATTTCAGGGATGGTAGAATAAGCACTCATGTGCTTTTTTTTTGTACATCCATTATCAACACTGATACTTAAGTACAAAGAAATTTTTCTTTTAATATGCTGGTACAGAGGATTAATAAAGATAATTAAATCTACTTTCTTTTGTCCAATTAGCCTCGTATCATTTCACTTCGAGACAGGCACAATACAATCAGCGGATATTCTTTACATTTTATTTTTAAATTTCGCTACGTAGCTAGGGCTACCTCCAAGGCTCACCAATGGTGAGATGGTTTGTATCTGCGTCTGTTTTCTGCCTGCTATTAAAGGTAGCCGCATTCTGAGTATCTTTGAGGGAGCAGATTGACTATATATAAATTGCTGGCCATTAAATGTTGATCTGTTCGCCAGATTATGGTCACAGGATAGCTATTTTTTTGTGATAGGTTCATTTTGAAAGAGTACCGTGAAGTCTCATAATCTTTGCTATTTTTTTGGTGTGATAGGCCTATTTTGAATGCGTATCGTAACCCTAACCCTATTTTTTGTGATAGGCATATTTTGAATGCGTATCGTGGAGTATCATCATCTTTTCTTTCTTTCTTTTCTTTTTTTTATTTTTGTTTTCCTTCTTTCTTTTCAGTCTTTTTTCTCCGTCTGTCTTTAATTCTTTTTTGTTTTTACTCTATTCAGTATATGCTTCGGTAATTTCTTTTCATGTGACAGCTCTGATTTGGCCCTTAAGCTTAGGGAGGGACGCCAGGGCGCTAGACTTTCTTCTTTTTCTCTCTTCGTTCAACGCTCCGACAGCTGCTATTGTTGTCTGTCATATAAGCGAAAATACGTTGCGCTGCCGTTAAGCGCCTGACAAGTCAGGCCCCGCGCATCCGACTTCAGTGTGCGGGAGTGAACAATTTGACGGAATTGGAATAGATTCTCCCTTTTTCGTCAGCGAGAAGGATTTTTTTGTTGTTGGTAGTTTTGTTCTTGACACATTTTTTTTTTCATTCATTCACTAATATTAAACGTCTCCGTAATAATCAGATGCTTATTGTTTTTTTGTTTTTTTTTAATTTTTCATGTTGTAAATCCTTGCTTACTACCTAACCATCTGTAGTTTGCTTATTCCTTTGAAATAATTGTTTTCATCAGTATTCGTGGCTGATTTCTTTGTTCCATGAATCAGACAATACCAGAAGAGATTAGAACTTTTGTAGGAATTTTGTTTTTTAGTTTTGATATCTATAAATTATTACTACTATCAGCTTTAGTTAGTGTCTTCTGTTCTGTTGTATGGGGTAGTCAGGGCAAGAGAGGGTACATTATACCTCTGGTAGGAACTTCATTTTCTTTGGTTCTGAAATCCACGGTAACATCAGCTTTAGTTAGTGTAGAGTGTCTGATAGTTTGTGGGGTAAGGCGAGAGAGGATTAATGATAATACCCCTGGAAGGAATAATACCCCTGGAAGGAACGAACGTGTGTTGTTTAGGTTGAATGCAAGCGCTTTGATTTGTTTTTGTTTTGTTTTTTTTGCAAGATATATCGCTATATAAATTCCCTTCTTCTTCTTCTTCTTCTTCTTCTTCTTCTTCTTCTTCTTCTTCTTCTTCTTCTTCTTCTTCTTCTTCTTCTTCTCTCCTCCTCCTCTCTCCTCCTCCTCCTCCTCCTCCTCCTCCTCCTCCTCCTCCTCCTCCTTCTTGTTCTTCTTCTTCTTCTTCTTGTCTTCTTCTTCTTCTTCTTCTTCTTCTTCTTCTTCTTCTTCTTCTTTCTTCTTCTTCTTCTTCTTCTTCTTCTTCTTCTTCTTCTTCTTCTATCAATATCATTATCATTATCATTAATTATTCAATTTCATTTTCTTCACTTTTGTTTTGATTTCTTACTCGGTCCTATGGGCTTTAGTTAGTATCAGTGTCCTATAGTTTTCTTCTTTGGTTTAATTAAGAAAAAAAAAAGCGGGGGACAAGAGACAGAACACGTCTTTAGGAAACACTTTTGTTTTGTTTCGTTCTGTTTTTACCTCCATGTTACTCTCAGCGAATAGACAGGCCTAGAACTCAACAAAACTCTGAGAAAGGCAGAACAGAGAGAGAGAAGAATGGAGGGAACTGGTTGTCAAGTCTTCAGGGGTGCCCCCACGGTCACCAGACTAAGGGATAGATAGATAGATAGACAGACAGACAGACAGACAGACAGACAGATAGATAGAGCTATAGACAGACAGACAGACAGACAGACAAACAGACAGACCGATAGATAGATAGATAGATAGATAGATAGATAGATAGTAGATAGATAGATAGATAGATAGATAGATAGATAGATAGATAGATAGATAGATAGATAGATAGATAGATAGATAGATAGATAGATAGATAGATAGATAGATAGATAGATAGACAGACAGACAGACAGACAGATAGATACTCTCAGCTTTCAGTTAGCATCAAAGTTTTGTATAGTTTGTTAGTACGGTTTAGTTCAGAAGAGAGGGGGAACATGTCTTTGATAGGAAATTTATTTTGTTTTTATTTTGCTTTCTCTTTATGCTTAGTACTGCAACATCCCGGCAGTAAGCGTAGGTGACTAGTGGCATTTAGTTAGTTGCAGGGTTGGTTGGGGTTTTTTTGGTAGTTTGTTTTGTTGGTTGCAGTTTTTTTTTTGGGTTTCGTTGCAGGGATTTGTTTTGTTTGTTGCAATTTTTTTTGGTGTTGGTTGCATTTTTTTTTGTTATTGTTTCAGCTGCAGTTTTTTTTTTGGTTGGTTGCAGGGTGTTGTTTTTTTTGTTTGTTGCAGATTTTGTTGTTGTTGTTGTTGGTTGCAGTGATTGTTTTATTTTAGTTGCATCAATCAATCAAAAAAAAGAGAGAAAAAAGAAAAAGCGAGAAGGGTGTTCAGTTTTGAAGGAAACCAGCTGATGATGATGTTGATGATGATGATGATGACCTTGATGTTGATGTTGATGATGTTGATGTCATCAGTATTGATGTTTGTTGATGTTGATGTTTTGGAGCGCGGCATCTTTGTGTGTTTTGGTCTGTCTGTGGGTAGGGAATAAAATTGGTCACTACCTTGTGTGTTTTGCATGTGGTTTCTCTTTACTCTGTGAGTGTGTGACGTGTGTGTGTGTGTGTAAGTGTGTTGTGTGTGTGTGTGTGTGTGTGTGTGTGTGTATGTGTGTGTGTGTGTGTAAGTGTGTGTGTATGTGTGTAAGTGTGTGTGTGTGTGTGTGTGTGTGTGTGTGTGTGTGTGTGTGTGTGTGGTGTGTGTGTGTTTATTTATGAGACTATAAACTGAGGTCCCGCGTGCCAATGCACGGCAGAATAATTATCTTAAATTCCAAATTCAAATTTCAATACTTTATTTTCTCAAAGACAGAGAAATAAATATCTTGCACACACGCTAAATCCTGTTCCACCTTTTAGAAGAGTAGGCCAGCCTGCACCGGTGGTGGGAACGGATGACAAAGCTGCATGCACACGGGAGACTGGGTGTTAAAAATCATAAGGGTGCTTATTCAATATCCTAGTAGTAAAAGAATACATAATAAAAGGAAGGAAATAGCTTGAAACACTATCCTTAGTCCGAACTCCACACACCTGGATCTACTTCACATCGAAAATACAACTTCAAGACAATTATTTCAACACAGTTTATCTAGATGCAAACAAACTCTGTTTTTACACCTCTTATCACAAGAATTGAAAATGCCATCAAGCCATAATATGAAGAACTCCCGACTTCAGTGAAAAAAAAAAATCTCAAACTAAAGTGATACGGGCACGTTACACGAACATTTGGACTGGCCAAGACTGTCCTACTGAAAACAGTAAGGGGAGGGAGACGAAGAGGCAGACAGAGGAAACGATGGGAAGACAACATCAAAGAGTGGACTGGCCTTGAGTGGAACAAATTGCTCACGAAAAGCTGAAAACGGCGAGGAGTGGAGGAAGCTGGTTGCAAAATCTTCAGTGGTGCCCCAACAGTCTACTATACTACAGGATAGGTCAGGTCAGGTCAGGTCAGGTCAGGTCAGATCAACCACAAGCTAGATTAACAACAACTCTACCTTCCCTGACCCTAAAGAGGGCAGGTACCCATTTACAGCTGGATGAACTGGGGGACTGTACTGAAGCCAAGGCGCGCAAACGGTCACGTCACCAAACCACGCTCCACGCTGCTTAACCTTGGCTGGGGGAAAAGCGAGTGCTCTGACCACTGAGCTACCACGTCCTCAAATAACAATAACAGTAAGAAAATATCGCACAGCTTCCCCCCCCCCCCCCCTTTTTATTTTTCTTATTTGTGTCCAGAAAGTCCCTATTTCTGACCATTATGTCAGCTTCGCTCTCTTTACCTGTCAATGGGAAATCTTTACCATTCGAATTTTATACATTCGCATACACCGTGCATTTTGAAACTTCTGTCATTCAACAGACCCAAAAGGAACAAAATCAATGGAAAAAGAGGAAGATTTTGGCGCATTATGGACACAGTAATGTACGTACCCAGGATAGACAGACAGACAGACAGACAGACTGACAGACTGACACAGGCAAAGGTCAAATTTTAGATTTCAAAAAGAGAGAGAGAGAGAGAGAGAGAGAGAGAGAGAGAGAGAGAGAGAGAGAGAGAGAGAGAGAGAGAGAGAGAGAGAGAAGAGAGAGAGAGAGAGAGAGAGAGAGAAATCATCTTTATTTTTCAAGGGTTACAGAGTAAGTATTCCATACTTTTGTCATCCGGCCCTTGCCCTGATTAGAGATATAGCTATATAAAAAAAGTTAAAAGACAGACAGACAGACAGATAGATGGACAGGTGGACAGACAAACAGACAAAAAACAGATTTATTCAGGATGCGGCACACTAGTAATGCTGTATGCGAATGTGAAGGGTCAGCCATAAAACGAACCTATCAGAAACAGACGACCCCTCTCAGCAATCACAACTACAAAAAATCAATGACTAGCAAATAAGGAGATTGAATTTAGATGAAAATTAATGATCAATCCGTTTGTCATACCAGCAAAAGTGTTTCTATCTGTAATTCTGTAAATGCGTTGAGGTGAGGGGGTTGGGGGTTGTAACTGAATCTCTTATACAGTCTCCTGTAGGCCTAACGTAAAGTATTTAAATCTCTCCTCGATAGTGACAAATAGATCTAGATCTAAATGTCAGACTTAAAAGCATAGAAGATTACGAAAGACTTTATGCGGGATTTATTTATGACAAATGTTGTTAGAAAGTTGTTCGTTTTGTACACTTAAAAAAGTCTTTTCGCTTAATGTTTGGGTCGTTTGTGTGACAAAATGTAGCGGTGACTAATGGTTATGCATTTAGATCGTTGGGTTGTTTTGCAGTTCTTTTGGAATAACAAACTGCTCGCAATCATTAGTAGGCCTTTATTGTATCAGACAATAGATAAACTACACTACACTACACTACACTACACTACACTACACTACACTACACTACACTACACTACACTACACTGCACTGCACTGCACTGCACTGCACTGCACTACACTACACTACACTACACTGCACTGCACTACTTTACACTACACTACGCTACACTACACTACACTTCACGACTCTACATGGTTTCAGTACAATCCCCCAGTTCACCCAGCTGTCACTGGGTACCTACCTGCCCTCTTTAGGGTCAGGAAGGTAAAGCAGCAAGGGAGATGAGATGGGCGCCGCTGCCCTCAATACGCTGGCCCCTAGAGAAGCTGAGGCCTCTGACACCTCGCTCCTCAACGAACGCAGAGGTCAAGGGACACCTTTACCTTTGACCTTGATTGTTTCAGCCCAGGCATCAAGTAAGTACCTGAACTCCCCTACACACTGACATCAGTCATACAGGAATCAGCAACATACACACAGTCCATTGTTGTAGACATGGTCTCCTTTTTTTTTCTGTGTTTGAATCTCCCGGCCAGACAAGATACATGCACCGTGTCAATGCAACAGGATATGCAACGACTGATGCAACTGACAATATCAACCAAAAAAAAAAA
>CM060343.1:5123108-5125608 GCA_030674155.1 Stramonita haemastoma
CGGGCCCCCCTAGAGAAGCTGAGGTCTCTGAGCCTCGAAAAAAACGACCAAAAAAGGTTATAAAAACCCCCTTTACCTTTTCCCTTTAAAACCCCAGCGAAGATTAAAATATAAATTTAAAAAGATTCCGAAAAACCCAAAAGTAAACGTTTTTTTGGGTAGGGGAAAACACTCATACCGGGCATGCATTAAAAAAAGGTCGGATTTCCCGGCTGCCTTTGTTCCTTTTCTTTCTTTCCCTTTCCTTGTCTTTTTCTGCCCCCAATGTCCATTGTCCTGCCTTTTTTTTTCCCAAAAGGAGACTTTAATAAAATAAAATTTTTTTCCCCAGGGAAAAAGTCGGATGCACTGGGCCTGACTTGTCAGGCGCTTAACGGCAGCAGCACCGCATTAAAGCCTTTTTTTTTGTTTTGGTTCATATGAAGGACAACAGCAACCAGTATTACCACAAACAGCAGTTGCAAAAACACAACATACATCACCAGCAGAACGTAAGATAAATTTTCATAAGCGTTCAGCAGAGTGTAAAGATCTATCTTTCATTTTGCGGTTAGAGACAATAACGACAATGTTAGTTCTCATTAAATCCTTTGAGTTAAGAAATTAAAAAAGGTAAAGGTGTTCCATAACCTGTGTGGTCTAGGGGAGCGAGGCATCAGAACCTCAGCTTCTCTAGGGGCCAGCATATTGAGAGCAGCACCCATCTCCTCTCCTTTGCTGCTTTACCTTCCCTGACCCTAAAGAGGGCAGGTACCCATTTACACCTGGGTGAACTGAGGGACTGTACTGAAACCAAAGCGCGCAAACGGTCACCCATCCACTTGGTGGCCACGCTCGATGCTGCTTACCCTTAGCTTTTGGAAAGCGAGTGCTCTGACCATTGAGCTATCAGGCCACCAATCCTTTCAGTTACCGAAAGAAAAATGTCACAGTTTATTCAGGGGAAGAAACTAGTAATTACCCGATTGCAAGCATAGCTGGTGTTATGTCCCTTACTTTCTATTTTTCACCCAAGTTTTTATTAATGACCGTCAAGTACTGTGTTCTCATTTTATCATTGTTTACAGTCCCTTAATCGGAAATCTACGCTGGGAATTTATTAAATCACAGCAACAGCTTGCCATTGTTTTGGGGTGGGTTTTTTTTTGTAATTTTCCAACATTTTTTGTACATATTTGTTTTACCTTGCTTGGATATTTGTTTACGTGTCTGCATTATTTCGAGGGTTGAATGGGGGAAAATTTTTTGTATATAATTATCATTATGTTACTTTCGTGAAATTAAATACCATTTCAACTTTCGTTTTTCTGTCGTCAGTCTGTCTCTGATAGGACGGGATAGCCTGGTGGTCAGGGGTGATGCGCTCGTGATCTGCTGACCCAGGTTCGAATCTCGTTCAAGAGGATTTTTTTCTCTGGAGTTTACATCAGTGCCGACTCCATTCCCCCAAAAAGTCCTTCGGATGAAACTATAAACCGAGTTTGCGTGTGCAAACGTACGCAGAACATCTTGCGCACACGTCAAAACCCGTTCCACTTTTTGGAAGAGTAGGTCATTGTGTGCCGGTGAGAACGGCTGACAAATTTACAAAACTGCATACACATGGGGACTGGATATTTAAAAAAAAACACATGAATGTTATTTCCAATATCCTCCCTATAAAATAATAAATTAATAAATTAATAAAATGATAATAATAATAATAATATAATAATAATAATAATAATAATAATAATAAAATAATAAATAATAATAATAGTAACACACAGCACACACACAACACATACACACACGCACGCACACACACACACACATACACACACAGACACACACAACACACACACACACACACACACACACACACACACACACACACACACACACACACACACACACACACACACACACACACACACACACACACACACACACACACACACCACACACACACACACACACACACACAACACACACACACACACACACACACACACACACACACACACACACACACACACACACACAACACACACACACACATCACACACACGCACACACACACACAGAATAGGTAACAGCTGGGTATTGTGACCACCTCAACACATCACAGAAAACAAATAATCTGATGACAGACGGTTCTGTTTGGCCGATCATTACTGAAGGCAGCAAGTAAAAAAAAAAAAAAATTTTTAAATAACGGAGACAGAATGATAGCTTCATGCCATCCCAGAACCGAGACTGTCATTAATAAAAAATATATTTCTGAAGTCAGAATACGGCTACCTAAATGATGGGGAAGGTGGGAGAGGGGGAACCACGGTTGCATACGTGCATATCTCTTCATTAGGTAAACCTCGGAGCTCTAGCCGAGGAAAAAAAGACGAAAAAAAAGGATACAATTATGTTATGTATGTATAATTATGTGTGCATGGGGCGAGATAGCTCAGTGGTCAGAGCGCTTGCTTTCCCCGTCAAGTTAAGCAGCGTCCAAGCGTGGTTA
>CM060343.1:5133108-5135608 GCA_030674155.1 Stramonita haemastoma
GTGAGGTGAGGTGAGAGAGTGCAGGTTATGTTAAGAGTTTGTCATGGCTGAAGACAATCCCAAAATAGTATTATTACAAAACATAACATCACGTTATGCAGGCCTTGGTATTTTGCTTAGATCCATAACTGACACAGATTTTGGCCTGAGCCAGCTAACTCATGATACAATTAAAAACCTTTCTCCTTTTGTCTCAGACTGTGTCTGTGTCTTTTTGTCTGTCTGCTTCCCCCCCCCCTCTCTCTCTCTCCTCACACCACACACACACACACACACACACACACACACACCACACACACACACACACACACACACACACACACACACACACACACACACACACACACACACACACACACACACACACACACTTCTTCGGTCCTCACGGTCGTAACAAGAAAAGAATTTTAACTAAAAATGAGAATTTTCGAAAGGCTAGGCCGTTTTGTTGTCAGGGGCTATAAATGTGTGACAGGAGGAGTAACTGGACTTTGTTGTCGTCTGCTGACATCTTCATTCCTTGCATCAACAGTGAACAAGTACACCACGTTTGGGAGAATTCTTGTGAGTTGCCGTGTAACAATATGATTTCATTATCTAGATTCAGGTGTATTAACCTTTCATTGCCGATTGAAACAGGACGAGATGAACGCAAAAATCGTCTTTGTAAGCAATGTAACATGAAAACGATAGGAGATGGGTTTTTCTTTACAATGGAATGTCCAAACTTTTCTGAGGTTCGTAAGAATGTCCTACCTCATGAATATAATTTGTATCCAAGATCCATGTTCACGGTTTATATGTTTCTCTTAGGACAAACAGACGTTGATAAAACTTAGCGATATTGTGTCAAGTATAAAGTTGCATGACATTGTTGAAAAGGTTTGACTGCATTTTTATGTCTGCCACAGAAGCGTTTTGAATGCAGATTAATTCTTTTTTTTTTTAATGTGGTACAGTTAATATTGTTATTAAAATCCCCATGCCCAAAGAGAAGTCACAAAGGTAATATTAAAAGGTAAAAAGGTAAATGTGTCCTCATAACTATGTAAGGGTGTAAATAAAATCATAAAAAAGTATTTGAAAGCAATAACGAATACTATAGTGTTGTCAGTATTGTTGTAATATTGTAACAATCTTCCACTTAGAATATTTAAAGTCATGAATAAAACTATGAAAACAAATCATAAGAAACGTACTGGAAAGCAGTAGCAACATATATTTGATATAATTATCATATCTACCTGGACGTTGTTTTGTTGTTGTTGTTTATGCACCAAGGAATCAGTTAAGCACTGGTAGGGCTGCACTTGAATATAAACTGGAAGATCTTATTAAAAAAAAATAATAAATTTTTTTTTAAAAAAACCTTTATTCACCAGACACCGCCAAGATTCGAACCTACGACTTCATGGTTCCATAGGATTGAAGTCGAATTGTCTTAACCACTCGGCCATCGTGTCCTCTGACACATTTTTGCTTGTTCTTGCTCCGTGAGGAAAGTGGTGTAGGCTAGGTATGAGTAAGGTAAAAGGTAAAGGTGTCCCATAACCTAGGCGGTCGTAGGGGAGCGAGGCGTCAAAGACCTCAGCTTCTCTAGGAGCCAGCATATTCAGGGCGGCGCCCATCTCCTCTCCCTCGCTGCTTTACCTTCCCTGATCCTAATGAGAGCAGGTACCCATTTACAGCTGGGTGAACTGGGGGTACTGTACTGAAGCCAAGGTGCGCAAACGGTCACCCATCCAACTGGTGACCACACTCGACGCTGCTTAACTTTGACTGGGGGAAAGCGAGCGCTCTGACCACTGAGCTATCCCGCCCCCTCAGGTATGAGTACGTTATGTAAAAATGTGAAGAATGTCGACTCTTTCTTGGCAAAAGGTATGTGTGTATGACTGTCACTGTTTTTGTTGTTGTTGTTGTATCTGTTTATCACTGCTTTTTTTCTCATTATTTTCCATTTCAAGGCAAATGACATGACACAATGCTTCCGGGTTTTTTTTTCTTCATCATTGCTGTTTTAAGGAAGGTGTGTGTGTGTGTGTGTGTGGTGTGTGTGTGTGTGTGTGTGTGTGTGTGTGTGTGTGTGTGTGTGTGTGTGTGTGTGTGTCTGTGCGTGCGTGCGTGCGTGTATGTATGTGCGTGTGTGTTCTTTTTTGTGTTTTGTGGTGTGTGTGTGTGTGTGTGTGTGTGTGTGTGTGTGTGTGTGTGTGTGTGTGTGTTAAAGTTGTGGGCGTGGGTGTGTGCGCGCGCGTGTGTGGGGGGGGGGAGGTGCGTGCGTGGTGTGTGTGTATGTTGTGTGTGTGTGTGTGTGGTGTGTGTTTATGTGGGGGGGGGGGGGTGTATGTTTTGCGCGCGCGCGCACGTGCACACGTGTGTGTGTGTAAATAAATCATTGGATTTTTCATATTAAGCTTTATTTCAAGAATTGTTTGGTACATTAATATTGTTCTTTTCATTTCTGCAGTGTTCATTTAAAGAAATTACCTTTTGCTATTTC
>CM060343.1:5143108-5150608 GCA_030674155.1 Stramonita haemastoma
GATCTTTCCAGTGCCTACAGCATAAAATGATTCAGCTGTGTTTATATATTCATTATTGTTATTTCCATGTTGAGGAAGAAAGACTGATAAGACAATCACTGAATACCATGTATGCAAACCAACCATTTGCATTGTGAAATTTTTCGCTGTTGGTCACACATACTACAACATAACAGATGGGGGAGGGGGGGGGGGAGTTGGGGGGGGGGGGTGTGTTAGTTTTTGTTGTATTTTTTTGTTAGATAGATGGCTAGATGTAAAAAAAGCAAATTTATTGCTTAATGTACTATCTGGAAATAAAATTTCGACTTATGACACACATACATGACACATACCACATGACACACATGCCACATACCACATCACATACATATCACATCACACACATACCACATCACACACATACAATACACTGACACACACATACCACATCACACTCATACCACATCACACTCATACCACAACACACAGTCACACATACTATATCACACACAGACAACAGTCACACATACAACAGTCACACACATACATCACACATACATAATACATTATAAACCACATCACACACATGTATCATAGACTATAAACCGAGGTCCCGAGTGCGAAAGCATGCAGAATATCTTGCGCACCCGTTAAATCCTGTTCTACTTTTTGTAAGAGTAGGCCATAGTGTGCTGGTGGGAACAGATGACATTTACAAAACTGCATACACACGGGGACTGGATGGAAAAAGCACACGAGTGATTCCATTATCCTCAATTCAAAAGTTTTTTTTTTTTAATGCATATCCCACACATACCACATCACACATACAACACCACACACACACATCACACACACCACATCACACCACAACATACGTCGAACACATACCACATCACACACATACATACCACATCACATACCTCCACAGGCTTGATCAACAAGTGTTGACACAGACAACACAGAACAACACTGAAAGTTCATTGGTCCAGGCATCTTTATTTTGGCCAATCAGAAGCCACAGCACAATCCAACATCAACATCAACATCATCATAATGGGCAGTGACGACAAGCACACAATCTGCATCAACAACAACACAATTTAACATGATGATCATTACCGCTCCAAAGATACATACACTCATTCTACACAACTTCAAAGTTCAATAAAATAAAATTAAAAATTTGAGACAAAATAACCAGAAAACTTCTTTTTTTTTTTTTACACAACACAAAAACAAAATTGGTGCTTCTGATGAGTTTGCAATTACATGTCATTATCAACCCCCCCCTCAAAAAAACAACAAACCCACCGAAATGACAAACAAAAAAAAAGATGACTTTTTATGCTGGCACTGAAAGGGTTAATGGAGACTTGTACAAGTTGTTGTACTATTCACATTTGCTGTTTGCACTGAAAGGGTTAATGGAGACTTGTTGTACAAGTTGTTGTACTTTTCACATTGGCTATTTTATGCTGGTACTGAACGGGTTAATTAATGAAGAGTGCAAGTTGTTGTACTAGTCACATTGGCTATTCTATAAGCTGGCACTGAAAGGGTTAATGGAGATGGCTGTTTCATGCTGGCACTGAAAGAGTTCATGCTGGCACTTAAAGAGTTAATTAATGGAGAGTACAAGTAGCTGTACTATTCACACAGGCTATTTCATGCTGGCACTGAAAGAGTTAATGGCAACTACCATTGCACAAGAGAGACCAAGGTTCTGTACTCATTCCAGGTAACCATTTCACTCACTGCCTCCACACCTTGAGAATAAAACAGCGCCTTTGGCATGTCACAAACTACACACCCAAAATAAAGAGGGGATACGGGGGGGGGGGGGGGGGGGGGGGTATGGCATGGTTTCCTTTGAAATAAAACCAAAAAACAAAAAAGGGAAATAATCTTTCCAGAATGAGTGAAATGAAGCAAACCAAAGAAATCACACACACACACACACACACATGCGTGCGCGTGCACACACACACATGCGCGCGCAGTGCACACACACACAGAGTGAAAACACACTGAATCGAAGGACATAGCAAACACATATATTAGAGAAAAAAGAATAAGAAGAAAAAAAAAAGGAGGAAATTTTGAAAACGCGTTGAATTGAAGGACATAACACACACACATATTAGAGAAAAAGAACAATGAAGAAAAAAAAAAGAGGAAATTTCAAAACATTTACACCTCTGTATGCATGCACACGGTCAGTCTGTACAAAAAAAAGTGTCCTTGGCAACCAATCAGACAAAAGCTAGCAGCAGGTGCACTGTCTACAATTCAACAAAAATGTGACACTCCACCACGAAATGAGTCGCTTAGCACCTGACCCACATTTCCGCTAGGAGCCATTAAAGGCAGGTGGGGGCGAGGTTGTCGATGTTGAGATTTTCATTGATTATAAAACTATGGCCATTATTCTACCTTGTGGTGAAATATCAAGACACGATTCTCTGTTTCCTTTCGTCTTTAAACGTGCTTTGAAATGAGCCAAGTCCTCATTCTGACCACCTACTAGGATGCTGAACTTGTCAGTTTCTCATTTTGACATTTCCTGCAGTCTATCATTTCAATTTATAATAACTTTTGATAGAATTGACAGATTTTCAGTGTGTTTTATGTATTGTATAGCACTTTATTGCAAATTAATAGCATGTCAAACAACTACATATTGACCTCTGGTGCAATGCGACTCATTATGTGGTGGAGCGTCGCAATAAATATTATACACTCCATCCACGGATACCACTTCCACATAAGCTATCTACGCATGCACAAAAAGCAATAAAAAGGAGAGAGAAAAAACTTGCTAAAAAGAAGATATACAACATCTTCGAACGCACAAAAGTCCTTTTTTTCAATACCCCCTCAGCTCAAGAAAGAGGAGAAAACATGATACAGTACCATCTAAAGAAATTTCCAACATCAAAGTGCTTCAGAAATACTTTGAACAAGATGCGCAACCCCATTCCACACGCACAAAGTCCCTTTTTTCAATACCCCCCACAGCTCAAGAAAAAGAGTAAACAAGATGATACAGCACCATCTAACAGATTTATTTCAAAAGTACAAAAAATGGCTTCAGAAATACTTTTGAACAAGATGTGCAATTATTACCATTTAACTCAAAATCGTCATCAGTCCCCTGACTCAAAAAAGGTTAGGTTATCATCCCCCCCCCCCCCCCTCACAGTACACAAACCCAACATCACTCAGTCAAGAGTGCCATATTTAACGCACCCTTCCTTTTACCTTGTCCAAGTGTGGCCAGTTCCTGCTATCATTAATTAGCACCAGCTGGCCCCATCTGGGATGGGCTGGGCTGGGATGGAATGGAATAATTAGCAGCTGAGAGGAGCTGAAAGTGGGGGAAACTGACAGCCCTGCCCTTGGAATGCCTGGGGGCCTGCCTGTCAGTATAAATAGTATCCCCACCTCCTGAAAAATGATGTGTTAGAAATTCCCTCTTTTCTATCCCTCTCTTTGTTTCTGCCTTCTTGGTCCGTTCTCCTGCCTCTTTTTTTTTTTTTTTCCAGAAAAAAGATTTCAAAGATAATAATCCTCCCCCTTGCCCAAGTCGGATGTGCAGGGCCTGACTTGTCAGGCGCTTAACGACAGCGCGAGGCATTTTCGCTCATATGACAAACAACAGTTGCTGTCAGAGCATTTGATGGAAAAGAGGAGGAGGAGGAGGGGGGAGGGTTATCCTCAGAAAACACCTTCTTTGAAAACAAAGCCAGCTCAAAATGCGTAACAAAATAGAGAATGCCAGATCACTCAAAATGACTACAACAACCGGACCCCACTAAAAAAAAAAACACCAAAAAACACCAAAAAAACTCCAGACAATTTCACTCAAAAGACTGTCCTAAAAAAAATCCAACTTGCACAAAAAGTTCCATCATAACAAGAGACACGATACCATTTCCCTAAAAAAAAAACCTATCTTGTGGGGGGGGGGGGGGGGAGGAGGGGGATAAAACCACCCCCAAAACCAGACTGCTCAAAATCTTACAAAACAAAACACCATTTTACTCAAAAAATACCTTAAAAAAAAAAAAAAAAAAAAAAAAAAGTTTAAAAATCTCATCAAGACAAGACGTACCATATTTTTCACTCAAGAAACCTCTCTCTCAAAAAACCCCAAACCAACACATGCAAATTAACATTACACACACACACACACACAAACACAAATCTCCCAATAATCCAGAAACAGACTGACACTATCATGAAACAAACTTTCCAAATTCCTCTATAAATAGCGAGCATTCTTGGAATGAATCTAAGTCAAAAAAGAATGATGTCGGCTCTATTTACAGAATGACAAGATTACCACGTGTCATAATACTTGTACTCCCTCTCTGCTTTCACACTTTTAATGGCAGGTAGGCAGGCAGGCAGGCAGGCTGTAGGTCAACTAATAACGAAAAATTTAATACTCGCTGGATGAAATAAAATTTCAAGTTAACTTCAGATTCCTTTAATGATGAAGATACAACTTGGAAGAACTTCACTTTAACCTCAGATTGACTGATAAACAAGATAGGGTAAAAGTGTTCCCATAACTGGTGCGGTCATTGGGGAGCGAGGCATCAGAGACCTCAGCTTCTCTAGGGGCCAGCATATTGAGGGCGGCGCCCATCTCCTCTCCCTCGCTGCTTTACCTTCCCTGACCCTAAAGAGGGCAGGTACCCATTTACAGCTGGGTGAACTGGGGGGGGGGGGGGGGGGGGGGGGGGTACTTTAGCTTGGAGGAAGCGAGTGCTCTGACCACTAAGATATCCTGCCTCCAATGAAGGTATACGCTGGATTAAATTTAGTTCGTTGTCAGATCAAATGATAGTGTTGTGTGTGTGTGTGTGTGTGTGTGTGTTTGTGTGTGTGGTGTGTGTGTGTGTGTGTGTGTGATGTGTGTTGTGTGTTTGTGTGTTTGTGTATAAACTGAAGGGAACAGCAGTCAAAGCATTCAAATATATTCATTCAAAGTAGTGACAAAAATGACGGAAGAAAAAATAGTGACAAATCTTCACAACTACCAACATCTACCAACAGCGTATATATACATACAACCAACATCAAAGATGAAAGGATCTAACATTCATAAAATATTTACACAGCTTTCAATTGTACAGAATAATAATAATAATAATAAAACGAAAAAACGTTTACACCGCACAAAAGTTTATCCATAACCATTTTCACAAATAACGACTACTGTGCTACTGCAACCGACTACAACACGCATGATTGATATTTATGATTATCTGCAATGTATGATACAATTTACCAGCACACACACCACACACACACACACACACACACACACACACACACACACCACACACAAACATACAAAACATCAAACCAACACTTTCTTGTACATACATAAAAACAAAATGAGGGGAAAAATAGTTGATTCTTTCACAGCAAAAATGCCGGGACACCGGAGCCACAATGAGGAAAAAACCCAAAGATTAAGTCGGTATCCGAAAAAATTTCTTCATAGTCCCAACGCTCGGGACAGCAACAACTACTGTTGTTGTCTGTCATACATGCATTGCACTGCCACTAAATGCCTGACGGACAAGTCAGGCCCCAAGCACATCCATCTATGGCATGATATGTGACACAAAAAAACCCAAACAATACCAGCAATCCGTCTATAGTTTCCATGTCACAACTGTATCAGCCACATATTGCTGATAACATGAGATTCCTTCAATTTTTTTATATTTTTGCTGTTGCTTTTTTTTCTTCTTTAAGTTCCTCAGCAATAGCTTCCAGGTTCACCAACAATGAATTTTTGCGAATACAACTCCCCCCCCCCCCCTCTCCCCATCTCCCACCATTAAGGTAGTCACATTTGTGACACTCCACCACATAATGAGTCGCATAACCTTCTAGTTACTGACATGCTAGTAATCCATAATGAAATGGCTATACAACACAAAAAACACATTGAAAATCGGACAATTCTATCAAAAGTTATTGCAACTTGAAATGATAGACTGCAGGAAATGACAAAATGACAAACTTCAACATCGTAAAGGTGGTCAGAATCAAGGCTTGGGCAATTTTAAAACATGTTTAAAGGCAAAAGGAAACAAAATTGTGTCTTGGTATTTCACTATGAGGTAGAATAATGGCTATAGTTTTATAATCAATCAAATCTCAAAATTGCCAACTTGACCCCCACCTGCCTTTAATGGCTCCTAGCGGAAATGTGGGTTAGGTGCTTAGCGACTCATTTCGTGGTGGAGCGTCACATTTTGACTTCCGGGAGATTCCAGTATAACCCTGCCACCAATTGTGACAACATTTACATCAATGTACATTAGTTTTGAACCCAAAACAAACATGTTCATGGCATAAACAATTTTTTAGCCACAAAACGAAAAATGTGCATTCCTAAAATCTTCCTTCAGCGTACTGAAAATGCAAATAAATACTGAGATTCTGTTTACAGCTGCATTTGAACATGACTACATTTCTTTATTTCCCATGATAAACTTACACTACTGTTACTATGGTTAACACCTGTCTGTTTGTTTTCTTGTTTTTTTTAATTCTTTTACATCGAGGATAATGGGATAAGCACTCATATGCTTTTTAACATCCAGTCCCCATGTGTATGCAGTTTTGTAAATCTTGTCATCTGTTCCCACCGGCACATAATGGCCTACTCTTACGAAAAGCAGAACAGGATTTAATGTGTACGCAAGATGTTCTGCATGCGTTCGTACATGGGGCCTCGGTTTTAAGTCTCATCCGAAAGACTTTTGGGGGAATAGAGTCACACTGATGTTAACTCCAGAGGAAAAATCCCCTTGACCGGGAATCGAACCTGGGTCGTCAAATTGCGAGCGCAGTGTTCTGACCACTAGGCTATCCCGTGTGTGTGCGTGTGCGCGTGCGTGTGCTATTCATAATATAACCTGCTTCGTGTTATCATGTACTCAGAATTAACAACAATGCTAGATATTCAATACATTTTTTTTTTCACATTGGAACCATAAAAAAGCTACGAAAGTAGCGAGAACATACAAAGACTAAAGATTTTGATAACAAACAAATTCATTTAAAACTCAAACAATTTTTTTTTCCTTGCCACAAAAACGTCTCATACGCTGTAGCCAAGGACTTATTACCTATCGTAAGCAAGTCTTGCAAAGTAGGGGTTATTCTGAGACTGACTGATTGTCTCCCCTATCCTAGTAACGGTTCTTACACCACCTGAAGGTCAGATAAAAACGGACAATCTCCCTAAAAAACAAACAAAAAATAATGTCCAATAATTGGAGTTTCTTTGACAAAAAACAATATATGGTAATTATATGTACACGTGTGTGTGTGTGTGTGTGTGTGTGTGTGTGTGTGTGTGTGTGTGTGTGTGTGTGTGTGTGTGTGTGTGTGTGTGTTGTGTAGTGTGTGTATGTGTGTGTGAGTGTGTATTGTGTGGTGTTGATGTATGATGTATGTATGTATGTGATGATGTATGTAATG
>CM060343.1:5158108-5168108 GCA_030674155.1 Stramonita haemastoma
CACAAGAAAATGGACTCACCATGTCGACCATGGAGATGTAGATGAACATGCCCCCCACCCCGGCGAAGATCCACAGGCTGGCGTTCTCGATGTTGCCCATGGCGACGCCCGCCAGCATGCCGATGAAGCAGAGGACGGAGGAGACGCAGTTGTAGACAATGGCCTGCTTCACCGACATCCCCGCCCTCAGCAACACCGCAAAGTCCCCTGAGGAAACAGAGGCCAGAATTGAAAGGGTTAAAATTAAATAACAACTTAGCCCTGAGCAGTACTGCAAAGTTGCCTGAAGAAACAACCACACCAGAACGGAAAGGGTTAAAATATATAGCAATTTTATAGCCGTGAAAGAGTGCTTAGAACTGAAAGGGTTAAGATTAAATAACTTATCCATCAAAGAACTTAGCCATGAACAGTGTTTAAAACCAAAAGGGTTACATTAAAATTACAACTTAGCCCTCAGCAGCACTGCAAAGTCGCCTGAAATGAGGCAAGAACCGAAAGGGTTAAAATAAAATGGCAACTTAGCCATGAAAGAGTGTTTAGAGCTGAACGGGTTAAAATAAAAGAAAACTTAGCCCTCAGCAGACTAGAACCCAAAGGGTTAAAATAGAACAACAACTTAGCATGCAGCAACACTGCAGCAAACACTGCAAAGTCGTCTTAGGAAACAAGACCAGAATTGAAAGGGTTAAAGTAACAACTTGGCCATGAAAGAACATTTAGAACTGAACGGGTTAAATTAAAGTAACAACTTTGCCCCTGATGAAACAACCAGACATGTGCGCAAGATTTTCTTCGTGCATTCGCACACGGGGCCTCGGTTTATAGTCTCCATCCGAAAGACTTTTGGGGGAGTGGAGTCGGCACTGATGTTAACTCCAGGAGAAAAGTCCCCTAGACCAGAAATAAATACCAACAACCCCTCCCACCCCCCACCCCTCAACCCAAGAAAACGTCAAACGCATTCCCATCCAGCCTTTTTTACCTATTTCGTGCGGCAGTTCATGGCAGAACACAGCCATGGATGTGCTGATCCCCCCAGTGATGCTGTTGTTTCCATCCTCTACCTATTTCATTTCTATCCTTTACCTATTTCATTTCTATCATTTACCTATTTCATTTCTATCATTTACCTATTTCATTTCTATCATTTACCTATTTCATTTCTATTCTTTACCTATTTCATTTCTATCCTTTACCTATTTCATTTCTATCCTTTACCTATTTCATTTCGATCCTTTACCTATTTCATTTCTATCCTTTACCTATTTCATTTCTATCCTTTACCTATTTCATTTCTATCATTTACCTATTTCATTTCCATCCTCTACCTATTTCATTTCCATCCTCTACCTATTTCATTTCCACCCTTTACCTATTTCATTTCCACCCTCTACCTATTTCAAATCCACCCTCTACCTATTTCAAATCCACCCTATTTCATTTCCATCCTCTACCTATTTCATTTCCATCCTCTACCTATTTCATTTCCACCCTCTACCTATTTCAAATCCACCCTCTACCTATTTCAAATCCACCCTCTACCTATTTCAAATCCACCCTCTACCTATTTCAAATCCACCCTCTACCTATTTCAAATCCACCCTCTACCTATTTCAAATCCACCCTCTACCTATTTCAAATCCACCCTCTACCTATTTCAAATCCACCCTCTACCTATTTCAAATCCACCCTCTACCTATTTCAAATCCACCCTCTACCTATTTCAAATCCACCCTCTACCTATTTCAAATCCACCCTCTACCTATTTCAAATCCACCCTCTACCTATTTCAAATCACCCTCTACCTATTTCAAATCCACCCCTTACCTATCTCGTGTGGCAGTTCATGGCAGAACACAGCCACGGACGTGCTGATCCCCCAGTGATGCTGTTGGCGAAGGCGGCCCCGATGGCCAGACCGTCGCTGAAGTTGTGAATGCCGTCCCCAAAAATCACCATCCAGGCCACTGCGGCCACTGACCCCGGCACTGGCCCCATGTGGCTGTGGCCATGGCCGTGATTGTGGCCGTGGTTGTGGCCGAGGGGAGCGTGGGAGCTGTCGTCTTCGTCGAAGTTGTGCTCGGCGTGGCTGAGGCTTTCGTCGCACTGGTGCATCACTGCGTCGTGTGTGGCGTCTGCGTAGCCTTTGAGAGCTGTAAAGAAGAGGAGTGATGCAAGATTATGTATATATACATCGATATATTGTGTGTGTGTGTGTGTGTGTGTGTGTGTGTGTGTGTGTGTGTGTTTACATCATGCGTGGCATCCGCGTAGCCTTTGAGAGCTGTGGGAGAGAGGAAGAGAGTAGTGATGATGAACTATGTGTGTGTGTGTATATATATATAGATATATTTTTAGAGAGAGATATATATAGAGAGAGAGAGATATATGAATATTTGTGACGCTCCACCACAAAATGAGGCGCTTAGCACCTGACCCACTTTTCCACATGGCAGGTGGAGGTCAAGTTGTCGATTTTGATATTTTGATTTACTTATTTATTCTTTTATTTCGAGGATAATGGAATTAGCACTCATGTGCTTTTTTTCATCCAGTCCCCGTGTGCATACAGTTGTGTAAATATCGTCACTGGTGCATCACTGCGTCGTGCGTGGCGTAGGCGTAGCCTTTGAGAGCTGTGGAGAGAGGGGAGAGGAGGAGTGATGATGAATTATCCTATATGTATATAATGATAATGATAATAATGATGATAATAATAATAATGATAAAATGATGATAATAATAATAATATTATTAATAATGATAATAATGATAATAATAATGATAATGATAGTAACTATAATGATAATAATAATAACAATGATAACAGTAATAATAACTATGATAAGAATAAGAATAATAACACATGAAATTTATATAGCGCTATATCTTACAAAAAACAAATCAAAGCGCTTGCATTCGACTGATACAAACAACACACAAAACAATCAACAACAATTACTAGTTTTAGAAAATAGTAAATTTGAATGCACACACACACACACACACACACACATATATCACACAGGAGCACAAATCCAACATCACTTTGTCCACAGTGCTAAATTTAGCGCGCCCCTTTCTTTTTACCAAGTCCCAAGTGTGGTCAGTTCCTGCTATAAATAGCACCAGCTGGCCTCCGTTGGGCTGGGCTGGGCTGGGTTAAAATTAGCAGCTGAGAGGAGCTGAAAGTGGGGGAAACTGACAGCTGTGATCATTACAGCTATATAGTTATTGCATAAAAAATAACAACAACAACAAAGGTTCTTTTTTTTCCCCACATCAGCAGAAAGCCCCCCCCCCCTCCTCACAGTTACGTCACAAGCTGATTGGCCCTTTATTACCTGTCAGAGGGCAGACAATAGACAGGTATATACCCACACCTGTGCAACAGCTGTGTTCTGTGCTCCAACCTACCTTTCAACTCAGTCAAGCATCTTTTTTCTTTATGATAAATTATGGCTTTTCCCTGGCTTCTCACCTAATAAATGTCACCCTCCTCCTTTTCTTTTTTTTTTTAACAAATGTTTGTTTTTTTCCTTCTTCTCGCATAAATAAATGTCAATCCAACTTTTTTTTCTTTTTTTATAACAAATTATTGTTTTTTTCCTTCTTCTCGCATAAATAAATGCCACCCCCCTTCTTTTCTTAATTTTATAACAAATGTTTTGTGGGTTTTTTCCCCTTCTCACATAAATAAATGTCAATCCCCACTTTTTTCTTTTTGTCAACTCTTTCGCTGCTTACGGAAAACGTTTTCAGTAATAATACCTTTTTGTCTAGATGTTATGAAATAATAATAATAATACCATAATCGTTTTGTAGACTTCTTAACTGAATAAACTCCCATAAAAGTTTGCTACAATTTTTAAAGAGTTAAATAAATAAATAGCATACAAGAGCAACACACACTTCACGCTACTTGCCTAGCTGTTAACAACTGGGGCCACCAAATCAGAGGCAATTTTTTTGTTATTGCATAACGATCAATGATAATGAGGATGATGTGATACTGCTGCTACGGAAGTGCATTTGCTTTAAGATTACTTGACGGGGCTGTACCCTACGCTTACTATCATAAAATATCCTGGCGTCAACCAGGCCTGAGGAGATACAGACACCTGCAGTGTTGGTCAGGTAATTTGAGCAACACTTACTTGACTATATGGTCCCAGTCTTCCCACTGAGCCCACGGCACACTCACTCTGGGTAAGAGTGTTAGTCGGGAGTCGGAAAAATCCCTACAGCTCTTATGGGATTCAATCCTGTGACCTTCCAGTCCGTTACCCAAGGCGCTAACCACAGTGCCAAAGCGGATGGTGAGACTTAGGCTTCTAACTGTACACATACATGTATTTATAACAACAACAAAAACAAACTTTCCACATTTAACACTTCATGAAAACAACCAATGCCTGTCTAGGGGATTTGGCAGAAATGGCTCACATACAACTATCTAGGCTCATGTAAACTCCTTCGGATGAGACTTTAAACCAAGGCCCCGTGTGCAAATGCACGCAGAACATCTTGCGCACACATTAAATCCTGTTCCGCTTTTCGTAAGAGTAGGCCATCGTGTGCTGCATACACACGGGGACCGGATGTAAAAAAAAGCACATGATTGCTTATTCTGTTATCCTCGATATAAAAGAATAAATAAATAAATAAATAAATAAATAAATAAATAAACAAACTCAGCACATTGTTGTTTTTTTTCTTCAGTTCATTGAAATACAAAAAGAAACAAACCTGGCAAATGGCAACTAACGCAAATGAATTATGACAAGCACTAAAAGAATATTGTCTATAAACAATAAACTCTTTCCAAATATATATAAAATAAAAGAAGATAGCTTTTTTTTTCAAAAGTGAAATGATCTCTTCAAAAAAATATGGAAACAGAAAAAAAAAAGGATCTGGCTGGCAAGTTAACTAGTGCAAGTACAGTAATGCCTAAGTTATTTCGATATATATATATATATATATATATATATATATAATATATATATATATATATATATATATATATATATATATATCAATGAAACATTTTGATATGGGCGATAAGCCTTTCGAGTTCTGTTCTACACGCTAGTGCCTATCACTGACAGGCAGACTGAAGCGTACTGCCAAGCAGTTTGGAGTAATCTGAAAAAAAAAAAAAAAAAAAAAAGGCGGGAGGGGGGGGGAGAGAGGGAGAGAGAAGAGTATATATATCTGAACTGATTGAAAAAGAGAAAAAGACTAAACTCAATCTGTCCTAAGATAACTTTCTACCTCGAGGCCTAAATACATAAAAAAAATTGTAGCAAAAACATTGTCTACTTACTAACACAGAAATTTTAAGACTATGATGCATTTAAAAAAAGTTTTAAGTTGTGCATGTGTGGTGTGTGTGTGTGTGCATGTTCGTGCGTGCATCTGTGTGTGTGCGTCTGTGTGTATGTGTGTGCCCGTGCACATATAATGCACATCAGTATGCACATGTTTATAAATGCACACATGAGCATATGCATCATATCCATATGTGCGAGTGCTTTCATAGCACGAACAATATAAAGAAAATATCAAGTAAACCGATGTGCTTGATTAATATTATTAAAAGAGATAAAAATGTAAAATAAATATTAAGTAGAAAAGACTTATAACTGAAAAAACAATTCCATGCAGTGCAATCACAAATGAATCATTATCAGGTTTCAATATGTTAACTTTTTTCTGGGTGCATTTTTTTTTTTAAAGGTTTAAGTGCCCAGATGTACTTTTATTAATAACATTTTTAAAATCTCCAAAAAAAAAATTCACAATAACAAATAAAAAATCCACAAAAAAAAGAAAAGAAAAAACTCCCAAACTACAAATTAGAAATAAAAAAAAAAGAGAACAAACAACGCAAAAAAAAAAGTATTCTGATATTAACTTGTGACTGTATAACTAAGTCGACACTGGAATGATTGTAATGTATACCTTCCTTGTCTGTTCAGGCATGGCAAACAGCCAACCAACCAACAACACAACACAGAGGAAAAGATACATCGTTATTCACAACATCCACCAACAGGAACTACTGCACTCACACAAACATCTAAACTTCTTCTTATTATTATTCTTCTAACACTCAGACAGCCACTATTGTTTGTACATCAAATCAGTGCAAAATACATTGAGCTGCCGTTAAACTCCTAACAAGTCAGGCCCAGCACATCTGATTTTGGCATGGTATAGAATCATCTCTCATCTCTTTTAAGTCTTTCTCAAAAATAAAAAGGCAGGAGATTAGACCAAGAAGGCAGAAAATGGACAAGAAGGAGAAGACGGGAAGAAAAGAATCAAGGCAGAAATGAAGAGAGTGATAGAAAAGAAGGAATTCCTGGCACAGAATTTCCAGAAGGTGGAGATGCTATTTAACCCTCTTGCATTCAGACTCTCTGAACACAAACTGCCCCTAGATTTCACATTCCATCGCGAAATCAGGTCAGGCACACATGCTCCCTCGCCTTTTCCTGCTTCTAAATACATACCAGCAGCTATAATTACCTCCAGACTCTCAGCAGGCTTTGTACCTCAGGCCTGATAGAGCTTTGACATGTGGTAGTGATTAGTGATGGTCACAGCGTGATGGAAATCTACTGTGTGTAAATCCCCGCAAATCCCAAATCCTGGATCAGAGGGGGGGTAATTATTCAATCCCAGCAAATCCCGGATCAGGACTTAGGGGGGGGGTAATTATTCAATCCTGGCAAATCCCGGATCAGGACTTAGGGGAGGTAATTATTCAAACCCGGCAAATCTCGGATCGGGACTAAGAGGATTAATGAAACTAGTTTAACTAGCCCCCCTAGCAACCCCAGGGGGTAACCTAAACAGATGGGAAACACGACTACAGTGCAGCACAAATCCAACATCACTCAGTAAGGTCTAGTCAACAGTGCTAAACTTAGCACACTCCTTCCTTTTACCTAGTCCATATGTGTGTGGTCAGCTCCTGCTATAAATAGCACCAGCTGGCCAAAGCTGGGCTGGGATGGGATGGATTAATTAGCAGCTGAGAGGATCTGAAAGTGGGGGAAACCGACAGCTGTTCGACAGCTACAAGGAGTGGCTTTTCATTTCGTTGCCACAGGCAAGTTTACACGCGCATGCATGTCCAGGCTCCTTCTCACGCATGTGAAATACGTTGGCATGCACGCACGAAGAATTTCTTGTAAAAAGTTTGTATACTACACATACATACATGTATACAATACATACATGACAGTTCGCATATTACACATAGGTATGTACACAATATACCCATGTTTGTACACACATGCAAGACTAACCTGAAAAACACTATGTATGGTTTGTATGTGCATGCATATGCAAGCATGCAGACACACACACACACACGCACACTCACACACACAGACACGCACACACACACAACGCGCACACACACAACGTGCACACACACACAACGCACACACACACACACACACACACACACACACACACACACAACGCACACACACACACACACACAACCAAATGCTACACAAATAAAAGTACAACCCTAAACAAATGCTACACAAAAGTACAGCCCCACAAAAAAAAAGAAAACCACGCAACCAACAAAGAAAGATACCAACCATTAAACAGAAACTCCCACATTACCACACCCAATGAAAAATCAAATTACATTTCATTTCATACACACTTTACATGCAAGCCATACAGGTCTATAAAAACATAAATCACACATCGCTTGCCCCCCCCCCCCCCCCCCACATCCCTAAAAAAAAAAACAACCCCACAAAACAAACACAAACAACAAAGGAGGACAGAGGGAGGGGGGGGGGGGTAACACCATTTTAAAGAAACAAATTTACAAAACAAAACAAAAATGACAACTTCCACACTCCCACCCCTTAAAAAAATCCCCTAAAACTCCACAATGCCACTACAACAAGCAAACAGACAGACAGACAGACAGACAAACAAACAGACAGACAGGCAGACACAGAAACCACAGTCACAGACAGACACATAAACAGACAGACACAGACAGACAGACAGACAGACAGACAGACAGACAGACAGACAGACAGACAAACAGACAAACAGACAGACAGGCAGGCAGGCACAGAAACCACAGTTCTAAGCCGACACAGGCTAGCTACACACACACACACAGCAAAGGCTCTGTAACCAGGCCTAGCAGCAATAAAGACAGACACACAGACACACACACACACAGAAACCACAGTTCTAAGCCCAACACACACACACACAGTGAGGGCTCTGTAACCAGGCCTAGCGGCAGCAGCAGTAAAGACAGACACACACACACAAACACAGACAGACACACACACAAACAAAACAGAAAAACCACATACAGTTCTAAGCTACACACACACACACAGCAAGGGCTGTGTGACTAAGGCTAGCAGCAATAGAGACAGACAGACAAACAGACAAACAAACAGACAGAGAAACCACAGTTCTAAGCTACACACACACAGGCTAGCTACACACACACACACAGCAAAGGCTCTGTAACCAGGCCTAGCAGCAATAGAGACAGACAGACAGACAGACAGACAGACAGACAAGACAGACACACAAAACACACAGACCACAGTTCTAAGCCGACACAGGCTAGCTACACACACACACACACACACACACACACACACAGCAAAGGCTCTGTAACCAGGCCTAGCAGCAATAAAGACGGACAGACAGACAAGACAGACACACAAAACACACAGACCACAGTTCTAAGCCGACACAAGCTAGCTACACACACACACACAGCAGAGGCTCTGTAACCAGGCCTAGCAGCAATAAAGACAGACACACAGACACAGACACAGACACAGCGAAGGCTCTGTAACTAGGCCTAGCAGCAATAAAGACAGACACACAGACACAGACACAGACACAGACACACACACAGAGAAACCACAGTTCTAAGCCCGACACACACAGGCTAGCTACACACAGCGTCAGTGGCAGTAGCAGTGGCAGTAGTAATACCTCTGTTAGGATGGACCACCATCACCATTTGCTCACAGTCCGCATAGTCCCCGTCCTGATGGGCAGACAACTTCGCCCCCACCTTGCTCCCCTTTTCCGCGTCGCACAGTCGCTCGCAGTGCTTCTTCTTCAAGCGGGACTGCAACATACCAGCACTGGGTTTTTTTTTCTGTCTTTCTTTGTCTGATACTGATTCAAGACGGTAAATTTTTGTTGTTGTCTTGAGTTATGTTGTTTTTTATTCTGTGTCTAAACACTTGACTCAGACAGCAAATTACACACACACACAACAGCAAATTTCACACACACACACACACACACACACATACTTACACACACAACTTACACACACACACACACACCTACACACACACATATATCACACACACTCACACACATGCACACACAACACACTTACACACTCATACACACACACTCGTATACACACACACACACACACACACCATATATACACACACACTCACACACATACAAAACTTACACACACACACACACTCATACATACACACACACTTACACACACAAACACACACACTTTACACACACACACACCCTATCCCCCCCCCCTCCCCCCCCCCCCACACACACACACTATCCCTACTCCTACTGTGAAGGTTATAAATGTATGACAGTCAACTCGACCACAGCTGGATATTTTCACATGACGAAAGCGACAACAACAACCACCATCACCATCATCATCACACCAACCATCCACAACAGACAGACTGCCAGCCTGCCTACCTGTCACAGGTGCAGAGGCTTAACGAACACACCTTGTCAGCTGAAATCACTAAGTCCATTCGAACCTTGGTGGTGGCACCTGGCAGCTTGAGTGGGACATGGGAGTCGTTGAAACTGATGAAATTTTGTCTACAAGCCCATGTCAAAAGCTATGCCATATATTGAAAGGGCATCACTTGAAAAGCCTAAAAATGAAAGAATTAGTCAGTTTTCT
>CM060343.1:5173108-5180608 GCA_030674155.1 Stramonita haemastoma
AAAATTTAATGCCAACATAATCTTTATCTAGGTAAAAAAAATTTTTTTAATGCCAACACAATCTTTATCTAGGTAAAAAAAATACAATCTTTATCTAGTAAAAAAAGCCAACATAATCTTTATCTAGGTAAAAAAAAAGCCAACATAATCTTTATCTAGGTAAAGAAAAATGCAATCTTTAGGTAAAAAAATACAATGTCAACATATTCTTTATCTAGGTAAAAATTTTAAAAAGCAATCTTTATTATATCTAGGTAAAAAAAAGCCAACATATTCTTTATCTAGGTAAAAAAATTAAAAAAGCAATCTTTATCATATCTAGGTAAAAAAGAAAAAGCCAACATAATCTTTATCTAGATTTTTAAAAAAGGCCAACATAATCTTTATCTAGATAAAAAAAAAAAAAAAGCAATCTTTATCGAGGTAAAAAACAAAATGCCAACAATTTTTATCTAGGTAAAAAAAAGCAATTTTTATCAGGTAAAAAAAAAAAAATGCCAACATATTCTTTATCCAGGTTTATTTTCCATATTACCTTTCCCAGTCATGGTGGACAATGCCGATGTCTCATCTGAAGGACTTCACCACTCATGCCAACATAATCTTATCTAGGTAAAATTCAATCTATAAAAAAATGCCAACATAATCTTTATCTAGTAAAAAAATCAAATTATTAAAAAATGCCAACATAATCTTTATCTAGTTAAAAAAAAAATTTTATATGCCAACATAATCTTTACCTAGTTAAAAAAAAAAGCAATCTTTACTAGTAAAAAAAATAAAATGCCAACATAATCTTTATCTAGCTAAAAAAAAAAAAATTTATGCCAACATAATATTTATCCAGGTAAAAAAAAAAAATTTAATGCCAACATAATCTTTATCCAGGTAAAAAAAAAAAAAAAAAAGCCAACATAATCTTTACCTAGTTAAAAAAATTTAAAAATGCCAACATCATCTTTATCCAGGTTTACTTTATTTTCCAGTTTTACCTTTCCCATTCATGGTGGACAACGGCGATTTCTCCACAGGCTCTTCCCCTTCATGATCATGGCTGGAGAATGATCATGGCCCAATGATCATGATCATGGTCATGGTGGTGGTCATGGTCATGGTCGTGATGATGGTGACCATGGCGACAATGACCCGAGTCCAGTTTGTACAGCAGGGCGGGACAGAGCAGCGTGAACTGTTGGATGTCCAGGGCGTGTGTGGGAATTGGAAGAACTCCAGCAGCTCTTTGGGACTGGCACACTGCAACATCCATGATAAAGTTTTGTTTATAATTATGTGTATTTAATGTGATGAACGATGCAGACAGCAACAAGAACAACATCATAATATCGATGCTAAAGCTGGCGCGCTGCAACATTCAAGACAAACTTTGTTATAATATAATGTAAAGAGTGATGAAGACAGCAACAATAATAATGATTATCATAACAATAAAGCTGGCACACTGTAATATCCATGATAAACTTTGTTAATGAATGTGTATTTGATAATGTAAAACGTGATGACGATAGCAATGAGAACAATAATAATAACGATTATCATTATATTATTATGAACTCCAACAGTTCTTTGGGGCTGGCGCACTGCAACATCAAAGATAAATTTTAATTATATATTTGATAATGTAAAATGTGAAGATAGCAACAAGAACAATTTATTTTATTTATTTCTCTTTTATTTCTTCTTTTATCCAAGATAAACTTAGTTTATGAATATATTTAATAATGTAATAATGTAAAAAGTGATGAAGATAGCAATAAGAACAACAGTTTATTTTTTATCTATTTATCTATTCTTTTATTCATTTATTCTTTTATAAATATCAAGGATAATGGAATAAGCACTCATGTGCTTTTTTTTACATCCAGTCCCCGTGTGTATGCAGCTTTGTAAATCTTGTCATCTGTTCCTACTGGCACACAATGGCCTACTCTTACGAAAAGCGGAACAGGATTTAACGTGTGGGAAAGATGTTGTGCGTGCGTTCACTTACGGGGCCTCGGTTCACAGTCTCATCAAATGCTATGCTATAGCATGCATAAGATAGAATGTAAAAAAACACATGAGTGCTCATTCCATTATAATAAATCCTCTCATTTTAAAAAAAACAAACCCTAAATAGATAAATAAACAAGATTTGAAAATGTAGGGCAAAAAACAGCCATATAATATAATACAGACTTATCTATCTATGCAAACATCTCTACTGGTAAGCCTAAAAGCTCTACCCAAAGATGAGGGGGGTGGGTGAGGAGGGGGGAACAGGAGGCGGAGGAGGGGGGAGGGAGGAGGAAGGATTAGAATATTAATGTGCACAACATTTTGCTCACAGATAAAGTTCTATTAATGTTTTCCCCCAAATCAGAATGTGCCTACCTTAATGGTGGGTAAAAATAGTCGTGTACGCAAAAGCTCAACATTTATTTATTTATATTATATATAAATATATATATATATTTATTCATATTTGTTTATTGCTTATTCTTTTATATCGAGGATAGTGAAATAAGCACTCTGTGCTTTTTTTTTTTTTTTTTTTTTTACATCCAGTCCCCATGTGTATGCAGTTTTGTAAATCTTGTCATCTCTTTCCAGTGGCACACAATGGCCTACTCTTACAAAAAGCAGAATAGGTTTATCATGTGCGCTAAATCACATTGGTCATTGGTGAACCTCGAGCTCTAGCCAAGGAATAAAAAAACAAAAAAACACCAACTTTTAAAGCACAGGTCATGGAAGGACTGGTATGATACAAAGTAACACACACCACGACCACGACAACACACACACACACAACACACAACACACACACACACACAGCAAACACACACACGACCACATGCACACACACACACACACAACACATACACACACACCCACACACACACACACACACACACACACACACACACACACACACACACACGCACACACATTCACACATAATTATAACTAGTCAATTACATACAGTGGAAACAGGAGTGTCATGAATTGTCAGCTGCATAATTTTAGCATTAATATATATATAAATCTACTAACTGCACATGGTGTAACATCACATGATCAGCCAAACATACCTAGCCTGATCAGTGATCTAGTCAGTCACACACACACACATGGTGCACGCGCACACACATACACACAAACACGTATGCACACACACAGACAACACACACACAAAACAGTTAGACACACACACACACACTCACACTCACAGAGTGAGACACACATGCGCATGCATACATAGCACACAGACACAGACACACCACAACACAGTATGTCACACACAAACACAGTGACAACATTCTGATTTTTACACTCTTGACATGACACAACATCACTAACACTAGTAACAGAGCTCTAGGTTAAAAACTTGTACCCTTGCTTTGCAATTCAAAATTAACTGCACCAACCGAAAAACAAACTGTCACTGGTGATATAAAGACCACTGTGAAAAAGGTAAAAGGTGTCCCATAACCTAGGCAGTCATAAGGGAACGAGGCATCAGAGACCTCAGCTTCTCTAGGGGCAGCATGTTGAGGGTGGCGCCATCTCCTCTCCCGTCAGCTGCTTAACCTTCCCTGACCCTAAAGAGGGCAGGTACCCATTTACAGCTGGGTGAACTGGGGTGACTGTACTGAAGCCAAGGCACGCAAACGGTCACCCATCCAACTGGCAACCACGCTCGATGCTGCTTAACTCGGCTTGGGGAAAGCGAGCGCTCTGACCACTGAGCTATCCCGCCCTCTGTTGTAACCACTGTAAGTCTGTGAATTCACGTACTGATACATACAGTAACACATCATGTTAAAAAAAAAAAAAGTTGAAGTCTGTCCCGAGCCTCAAGGCTCAGGCCGGTGCTTATCCCGTTTCTGTGGCGTTAAGCGACTGAGAGTCATAGACTCCCCCCTGGATAGGACGCCAGTCTATCGCAGGGTTAACCCCCAACACAAGGTTGGTACCCCTTTTACACCTGGGTGGGGTGAGAAAATAGCCGAAAAGTGCCTTTTCCAAGGGCACAACGCCATAGCCGAAAGCTGGATCGAACCCGCAACCTTTAGATCACGAGTCCGACGCCCTAACCACTAGACTACAGCGGCGGCTTACCATCATGTACTCCCAACAAACTGACAATAATCAATATGTCAATCATCACTATAATAATAAAAAGTATCATCACCATTAAAAGCCATTAGCCGGGCTGAGTGCCACAACTTTTTTTTTTATTGACCCCCCCCCCTCCCCCACAGCTTAGATCTATAAATAGTTAAGGGGGGGGGGGAAAGAAGGGGGAGGGGTGACGATGAAAACTGGGAATGCATTACACATGTGTATTTAGACCTGTGTAAATTATACATGGGTATAATAATAATATATGGGGGCGGGATAGATGGCTAAGTAAGTGGTCAGAGCGCTCGCCACCCCCCCATCCCCCCCACCCCCACAGTCAAGTTAAGCAGCATCAAGCTGGTTACCAGTTGGATGGGTGACCATTTGCACGCCTTGGCTACTGCACAGTCCCCCCCCCCCCCCCCCCCGCCCAGTTCACCCAGCTGTAAATGGGTACCTGCCCTCTTTAGGGACAGGGAAGGTAAAGCAGCCAGGGAGAGGAGATGGGCGCCGCCCTCAATATGCTGCCCCTAGAGAAGCTGAGGTCTCTGAGCCTCGCTCCCCTAAAGGACCACAAAGGTTATGGGACACCTTTCCCTTACACCTTTACCTACTAATAATATAGTAATAAGTATCAGTTTAAATTTATAGAATCATACTCTCACTCTCTCTCTCTCTCTCTCTCTCTCTCCTCTCCCCCCTCTCTCTCACCTGCTTCTGACTATGTCCATCTCTGTCATATAAATACACAGACTTTGACTACATCAGTAGTGTTTGGCTTCATAACTTTTGTTCAAGCATTGAGCAGCATGGTGTTACTCACACAACACACACACACACACAACACACACAACACACACACACACACACACACACACACCACACACACACACACACACACTCACTCACCACACTACTCACCACACACACTACACACACGTGACACACACACACACTGTGACACACACATACATTATGTGACACAGTATGAGCTATTATTTTATCAAACAATGTGAAATAGTAGGCACTTGACAACTCATACAGTCATAGACTTTCCTGCTGTTCATGTGCCCACATGCTAGCTAATTATGTGAGTCAATGACACAGACAGAGAGCAGAGAGACAGAGAAGAGAGACAGACAAACAGACAGACACAAGAGAGAGTAATACATGTGTGTGTGTGTGTGTGTGTGTGTGTGTGTGTGTGTGTGTGTGTGTGTGTGTGTGTGTGTGTGTGTGTTGTGAGCGCGCGGTGGTGTGTGTGTATCATTGTCAGATTGTGTGTGAGTATGAGTGTGTGTGTATACATAGTGTGATGCGTGCGTGCGTGCGTTGCGTGCGTGTGTATAGTGTGTGTGATAGTTGTGTGTGTGTGTTTGTGTGTGTGTGTGTGTTGTGTGTGTGTGTGTTGTGTACACATTGTGTGTCAGTGTGTCACATGTGTGTGTGTGCATGCACATGTGTGTGTGTGCATGCACATGTGTTTGAGTGCATGCGCACACATGTACAAGTGACACAAGAAGATTACTCACCGACTAGACAACATCACATATAATGAATATCAATGAATATATCATAATAAATCATTTACATTATGAGATCTGTGCCTCAGTGACCTATCACTCAGTGTATCACTATCAGTCACCTGCCTGATCAACTGACAAAGCATACCCTGTACTCTGTACACATGATGTAGTCAAGTAGTACACACTTACTCACACACATTGTATCTGACAATGAATAAGTGTATTATGAAGCTAATGTATGTAATGAAGTCACATCAAAACATTCCACAAAATGCATTGTATGACTCTGTATGCATGTGAAGCTCACAAACAATTAACATTAATGTAATGAAGTACCAACAACATTCCACACAAAGCATTGCATGGCTCTGTTTGCATGTGAAGTTAACATTAGCAATGTAATGAAGTAATATTAACAACAATGCAACATTCCACAAAATGATTTGCATCGCTCACACACTAAATGACTAAGTAAACTTTGTACCTTAAGTTCGTTTGGATCCTTTTCAACACCATGCCACATACAAAATAGCATATAATGAAATTATTCATGATGATAATAGGTTACAATGTAGTCATTCATTCATGAATAAGACACTCATTGTATCATGTTGATGTACATGTATGCATGCATGCGCATGCAGTGACCTCTCTCACACGATCACGTGACAATCAACACACACACACACACACACACACACACACACACACACCACACACACACACACACACACACACAATTAAACACAGTTACACACAAACACACACACAAAGTGCTAACATAAAAAGCCACCCAAGAGGGCTCCAATTTGAACAGAAAAAAAACACAGCAAGAGCTTAAAGCACTTTTTTTTTTTACAGCATGTACTGCAATCAGACGCCACCTTCTGTTCTACAAACTTTGAGTATGGAGGTAATTGATCACATCATATATTAAATATTGTATTCACTCAAAGATTCACAAACTTGAATTCACTTTAGATTAGACACGGGTCCAAAAGAAGGACCAATATCATGTTTTCTTTGAATTAAAAATTGCTGGATTCATATCAATGGGGATATTCCTGTGTGTATTTAAAGAATTCAGGCTGTAAAACATGTGTAGTAACAGGCTACTTCTACTTGTTATAAAAGATAAATAAAAATTTTAAGTTACTCTTTAGGAGTTTGAAACATTTTGTTTTGGTGGCCATATTGGATTGTTTCCATGGCAACAAATGCAAAAAAAAAGTCATTCTTTGATTTTACCTTTTTTAGGCAAGTTACAAGTGATACCCTTTATATATATCATAATTCATATGGCATAACTTTAACATGGGCTCATACACAAAATTTCCATCAGGGTTTTTTTTTTAACCCCCATGTCCCACTAAAGCTAAACTCATATATGTAGCAACTTATTTGTTTTTGCTTCTCTCTCTCTCTCTCTCTCTCTCTCTCTCTCTCTCTCTCTCTCTCTCTCTCTCTCTCTCTCTCTCTCTAGAACATTTTTAGTGAAAGAGCAACTCAGCAAGGCTTTGAAAAATGTCACACATGACAATCTAGTTTTATCCAAACTAAGCAGCTTCTTTTTAACCATAGTTTCTTTGTAATATTATTTGTTCTTATTCTGATCAAGCTTTCATACAATAAATGCATACTTTGGCAATTAACCATAATCATGATAATGAATTGCCCTTGACAAAACAGTGCGGCAAAAGGCTTTTTAATTTTAGAGATAGACTAGTGGAAGACAAAAAGTTTGCCACACAAAAAAAAAAATAATTCTTATCAAAACAAATTATCAACTTTACATTAAACGTATTACAAGATAATTTCAAATCACATTACAAAGAAACACGAAAGATAA
>CM060343.1:5189494-5191994 GCA_030674155.1 Stramonita haemastoma
CTCTGTGGTCGGCGGGGCTATAAACACAAGATTTGAGTGGAGTGGAGTGGAGTGGATTCCTTCACTCATTTATTCCCTGAGATGCGGCTCTTGCAATTTCTAGTCTGAATGTCCCTCCAAAACTTAGGTGATCTAAAAAAATCAATTATTGTGTTCGTTTTTTGCCAGATCCCCTCTTTCCGTTATTGTGTGTGTTTGTTAGCCCGCTTGCTTGCTTGTTTGTTTGTTTGCTTGTATTTTTTTTCACCGTTTGTCTGCTTTGTTTGAGGGGACGGGATAACTCAGTGGTCAGAGCACTCGCTTTCCCCAAGCTAAGGTTAATTAAGCAGCACTGAGCGTGGTTACCAAGTGGGTGGGTGACCGTTTTGCGCGCTTTGGCTTCAATAGTCCCCTCCAGTTCACCCAGCTGTAAATGGATACCTGCCCTCTTTAGGGTCAGGGTAGGTAAAGCCACGAGGGAGAGAGGAGATAGGCGCTGCTCTCAATATACTGACCCCTAGAGAAGCTGAGGTGTCTGATGCCTCGCTCCCCTACGACCACAAAGGTTATGGGACACCTTTACCTTTTACGCTTTGTTTGGTTTTTTTTGTTCATTTTCCCCATCCGTCATGCTGACATGACAGACATGCATCCCCTTTTCCCCGTACTTGCTTCACCCGCTTAGAAAACAACACACAAACCAAAAAGGGGCCACGTCATGTCACACTTACTGCATCCTGAGAAACAGCCGAGTCACTCACTCACTCACTCATTCACTCCACATGAAGAAAAAAACAAACAGAAAAGATGCACCTTCCTCTACCTTAGGTCAAAAGTCCACTATGTCTTCACATGTTTCTTCTCCTTCTTCTATGTCTCATGCTCTCTTGTGTACACGGGTAAAAGGCTAAGGGTATGTGTGTCTTGGTTGTGACTTTTCTTTCTCCTAAAAGAACATACAGACAATGTCGTGGCGTGCGGAACTGTCTAAAGTACACTCTTGCCGCATCTGACTGAGGTACAGACACTGTAGGTTCAATGAGTAAGGTTACATGCTTTCGGGTATGACTTCCTCAGGGAAAGTTTTTTTAGCAGGGGTGGGTGGGGGAGGTGGGGGGTAGGGTGGCAAAAGAGAGGGAAGGTGGGGGGGGAGTGGGGGGGTTGGGGGTTGGCAGGTTGGACAGACAGAGTGAGGTTATAATGTCAGACTTTTGAACGTTTGGTCAGGTTTTTTTGAAAGTGGTGGGTTTTTGAGTCTGCTAGAGAGTAGAGGAGTAGTACAGTACAGGACACGACACGAAACGACACGACGCTACGTTATACCGCATTGCAAGACACTACGTTATGCTACACACGGAACTATATTATACTGCACTGCACTGCACTGCACTGCACTACTTACACTACACTGCACTATGCTATACTGCACTGTGGTATACTGCAATTCACTACACTACACTACACTACACTACACTACACTACACTACACTACACTACACTACACTACACTACACTACACTACACTACACTACACTACACTGCACTGCACTACACTGCACTACACTGCACTACACTACACTACACTACACTACACTACACTGCACTGCACTGCACTGCACTGCACTACACTACACTACACTGCACTACACTACACTACACTGCACTGCACTGCACTACATTGCACTGCACTACACTACACTACACTACACTACACTACACTACACTACACTACACATACACTACACTACACTATACTACACTACACTACACTACACTACACTACACTACACTACACTATACTACACTACACTACACCACACTACACTACACTACAATTTTGGGGCTGGGATATCCTGGTGGTCAGAGTGATGCGCTCGTGATCTGCTGACCCGGGTTTGAATCTCGTTCAAGAGGATTTTTCCTCTGGAGTTAACATCAGTGCCGACTCCGCTCTCCCCAAAAGTCCTTCAGATGAGACTATAAACAGAGGCCCTGTGTGCTAACGCACGCAGAACATCTTGCGCACAGGTTAAAACCTGTTCCGCTTTTTGGTAGAGTGTGCTAATGTGTGCCAGTGGGAACGGATGACAACATATACAAAACTGCATACACACGGTTACTGGGTCTAAAAAAAAAAAAAAAAGCTCATGGGTGCTTAATCCATTACCTTCGAAATTAAACAATAAATAAATACACTGCACTGCACTTCACCGCACCGCACCGCACCAACACCACACACAACCACACCACACCAACCACCCACCCACCAAACCGCACCACACCGCACCACACCGCACCACACCGCAACACACCGCACCACACCACACCGCACACACCACACCACACCACACCGCACCACACCACACCACACCGCACCGCACCACACCACACCACACCACACCACACCACACCACACCACACTCCACTCCACTCCACTCCACTCCACTAGGTTAATCCCATAACTCAGGATATATATATAAATATATATATATATATATATATATATATATATATATATATA
>CM060343.1:5203092-5228092 GCA_030674155.1 Stramonita haemastoma
AGGAAGATGTTGAAAAGAGTGGGAGAGAGTAGAAAGCCCTGCTTTACTCCAACTGTTGTTCGAAACCACTCTCCAATGTTGCTGTTGTTGTACACTGCACTGGTGGCCTTGTTGTACAGCTCTTTGATGACTCTGATCAGGTTTGCATTGATGTGTACAAATTCATGGTTGCCCAACAAAGCTGCATGCCACACCCTGTCGAATGCCTTCTTTAAAATCAATAAATACGTGGTGGAGGTCTTGTTGGTGTTGAAGGTACCGCTCACAGAGTATTCTGAGGTAGTACATAGTAGAAGGACATGAAACTGAAGATCTAACTCACTCAATACATGTTGTCACAGCATTCTGTCACAGACACAAAGACTCGAACACGTTTTTCCTCTTGACGGATTGATGGGGAAATTCTGGCCATAAAAGTCACCTCATTAAATACCACGTGAAAGGGACGTATGCTCTGTAGAAATAAGAATGCGGTCAGTTCTTTGTTATTCAGTCAGAAAGAAATGGTGTTTACTTGACTTATCGTATTCAAGACATTTAAATACCTAAGCGCAAGCCAAAAAAAAAAAAAAAAAACGACGACGAAGAAGAAATAAACTGCTGACAAAGCGGTAACCGGGAACAGATGACAATATTTACACAACTGCATACACACGGGGACGGGATGAAAGAAAAGCATATGAATGCTTATTCCATTATCCTCGATATAAAAGAGGAAATAAATAAATAAATAAGTAAAAGCCAACCCTTTTATGTTGAAAGAGCCCACAACTAAAAAAATAACAGCTAACATTAATTTTTCTTGTTAATGAATTCAGAAATGTTATGTAAGTATTGTTATGCGACAGATAAGTCGCAATTAAAATAAATAAATTAAACGTGCAATATTCTGTGACAAAAAGCAGGATGTTAGATACTAATACCGCTAGGGGAAAAAAGGGGGATAGGGGGAGTGTAGAGGAAGAATTGCAAGAATTGTGAGAGAAAGAATTGTGAAGAAGAAGAAGAAGAAAAGAAGAAGAAGAAGAAGAAGAAGAAGAAGAAGAAGAAGAAGAAGAAGAAGAAGAAGAAGAAGAAGAAGAAGAAGAAGAAGAAGAAGAAGAAGAAGAAGAAGAAGTGAGTGGTGCGTGTGTGTGTATGTGTGTGGTGAGTGTGTGTGTATGTGTGGTGTGTGTGTGTGTGTGTGTGTGTGTGAGTGTGTGTGTGTGTGTGTGTGTGTGTGTGTGTGTGTGTGTGTGTGTGTGTGTGTGTGTGTGTGTGTGTGTTGATTTGATTTGATTTATTTGATTTATTCTTTTCTATCGAGGATAATGGAATAAGCACATCTTGTGCTTTTTTACATCCAGTCCCCGTGTGTATGCTGTTTTGTAAATGTCATCTGTTGCCCACCGGCACACGATGGCCTTTACTCTTACGAAAAGCGGAACAGGATTTAACGTGTGTGTCGTGTGTGTGTTGCGTGGTGTGTGTGGGTGTGTGTGTTAGTGTCGTCGTGTGTGTGTGTGTGTGTGTGTATGTGTGTGTGTATGTGTGTGTGTGTGTGTGGTGTGTGTGTGTGTGTGTGTGTGTGTGTGTGTGTGTGTGTGTGTGTGTGTGTGTGTGTGTGTGTGTGTGTGTGTGTGTGTGTGTGTGTGTGTGTGTGTGGTGTGTGTGTGTGTGGCTGATTATGACATACTCGAAGCTTCCGTGAACTTCTGAGGCTAAAGGGACACACAACGAGGAAAGCTAAAGAAAAAATTGTTGTCTACCATAATGTTACATCACTTCTGTGTTAAGTGTGTTGTGTTGTGCTGTTATGTACTGTATAGTATTGTATTGTAGTGTGTCATATTATGTTTTATTGTGTTTTATTGCACTGTATTATACTGTCCTGAACTTATAGCCGAGTGGTTTGAGAGAGAGAGAGAGAGAGAGAGAAGAGAAGATAGACGAGAGACAGAGAGAGAGAGAGTAGAGAGAGCCAGAGAGAGAGGGATGAGAGAGAGAGGAAGAGAGAGAGAGAGAGAGAGAGAGAGAGAGAGAAGAGAGAGAGAAAGAGAGAGACAGAGACAGAGACAGAGACAGAGACAGAGAACAGAGAGACAGAGAGACAGAGAGAGTGAGAAGGGGGTGGGGAAGGCAGACAGTAGGCAGGCAGCCAAGACAGAGTGAGGATGCAATGCCAGACAAGAGAAGATTTCATAGGATTCATTAGAATCGAATGATACTTTTGTTTAAAAGTATATAATAGACTTGTTGTTACACCATTTTAAGCTGAAATACTGTTCCATAATAAACCACCAGAGTAAGCAAGGCTAGATTTGAACAGAAAAATTCTGGCGCCATCCTGGGACCCATACTTTTCTCAACATGTTAAGGATCTACCCTTTGTTTATAAGCTAACTGTGATGTGAAATGCTTGTAGATGACACAACACAAAATAATGTTACCACTGCCCAGAAAAAAAATTGTATGTATAATTATATGAATCAAAATAATGAACAGGATCGTTGGATTAGCAACGGCTAAAAAATGTTCTGTATCAAATTGGCTTTGAAAATATGTGACGCTCCATCACATAAGGAGTCGCATTGCACAAGAGGTCAAAGTTTTAGTTATTGAAATGTTATTAATTTGTAGATGAAATGGTTTACTATACAAAAAACTGATTGAAAATTGAACAATTCCATCAAAAGTTATAACTTGAACTGATAGACTGAGGGAATGACAAAATGAAAACATGTTAAGCTTAGCATCCTAATAGGTGGTCAGAAAGAGGGCTTGGCTATTTAAAAAAAAAAAAAAAACGTTTAAAGACAAAAAAAAAATTATGACTTGATATTTCACTACAATATAGAATAAGTGCTATAGTTTTATAATCAATAAAAAATCTCAAAATCGACAACCACATCCCCACCTGCCTTTATTGGCTCCTAGCGGAAAAGTGGGTTAGGTGCTTAACGACTCATTTCGTGGTGGAGTGTCACATATCATTATGGGAAAACTGAAGTCACTTGATATACATCGATGGTGCCATGGAGTGCAAACGAATTTGAAGATTTGTATAAACGTTCTGGGTTAAGCAAACACACGATTCTACACAGGGGTACGTGTGGCCTTGACAGGATTGTCCGTGTTACTCCTGTGATTCAGGAATGTTTCCCCCTCCCCAAACCCCACCCCTCCCTTCACCACTGCTCTCTGTCTGTCTGTCTGTCTGTCTGTCTGTCTGTCTGTCTGTCTGTCGTCTGTCTCTGTCTGTCTGTCTGTCTGTCTGTCTTCTGTCTGTCTCTGTCTGTCCTGTCTGTCTGTCTGTCTGTCTCTGTCTGTCTCTGTCTGTCTCTCTCTGTCTCTGTCTGTCTGTCTGTCTGTCTGTCTTCTGTCTGTCTGTCTTCTCGTCTTCTCTGTCTCTGTCTCTCTCTGCTCTCTCTTCTCTCTGTCTCTCTGTCTCGTCTCGTCTCTCCCTCTCTCTCTCTCTCTCTCTCTTTATCAAAATGTATGATTTATATGACTTATAACTTATTGATAGATGGTGGTGGATTGATGTTTTCAGTTGTTTATTTCATTATGTTCTCTTGTTTGCTCTTTATCAGTTAGCGCTTTATTTTCTTTAATAATCAAATCTATCATGTCATCGTGACTTCTGATTTTCGTCTTCTGAATGAGTGCATTTTTATTACCTTATTATATATAGTGTCCTTATTTCTGTATGTTTTTAGGTACTGGGTATAGTTTCTTGTTCTGGTATTTCATTATTGTTATTGTTTAGTTTAAGGTTGTTGTTTTTATAATCTTGATTTTATCCTGATAAGGGCAGGGCTGGATGTAAAAAGCACACGAGTGCTTATTCATTATCCTCGATAAAAAATTAAATTGCCTTGCCTTGACTTGCCTTGCCTTGATTGTTTGCCTCTTCCTTGCCTTCCTGCTCTTGCTCTCTGCCTCTCTCTTTCTCTTCCTCTCTCTTCTCCTCTCCCCTCTCTCTTCTTTCTCTCTCTCTCTCTCTCTCTCTCTCTCTCTCTCTCTCTCTCTCTCTCTCTCTCCTCTCTCTCTCCTCTCTCTCTCTCTCTCTCTCTCTCTCTCTCTCTCTCTCTCTTTGTTTAAGTGCTGTTTTTCTTGTTTTGTTTTGTTGTTGTTTTGTGGGGATTTTGCTAGATAGATGGCTTGATGAAAAAAGCAAATTTATTGCTTACTCAATGTACCATCTGGAAATAAAATTTTGATATTGATTTGATTGATTGTCTCTCTCTCTCTCTCTCTCTCTCCTCCCTCTCCTCTCTCTCTCTCTCCCTCTCTTCTCTTCTCTCCTCTTCTCTCTCTCTCTCGAATTTCTTGAACACTATTTGAAAATATCATGTTGGATATTTTAGTGGCGATAATCTTAATGTTTTTGATTGTTTTAAAACATTTGTTTGTTGTTGTGAAGTTATTTTTGTTAGTTTTTTTTCATAATATTGTTTTAAAGTCAGAAAGATTTGTGAAAATGTATTGATATTTTTTTTTTCTTTGGGTTGCTCTTCTCTGCTGTTTCCTCTATTTTTCTTCTCCTCCCTTTTTAAAAATCTATTTGGTTTATTATAATGATTTATCAGCGCATCTGTCTTGACATTAAGATTTGAGTTAGCTGGAGATTAAGTGTTTGTTGGATACATATTTATCTCTTTAAAAATTATTATCAATGTACCCAGTGGGGATTATGTGTTTCTTAAACGTATACCTATCTCTTTTTTTGAAATCATAGGTTGAACTGTTGGTGGTGATTGTGGTGTGTGGGGTAGGGGATTGCTATTACCTTTGAACATTTAAAAAACAACATATTTCTTAATCAGGGCAAGGGCGGATGGAAAAGTATGTACATACTTACACTGTAACCATTAAAAATTAAGTTATTCAATCAATCATAGAATCAGTTATTCATTCATTCTCTCTCCAGATTAAAAAAACAACAACTCTAGAATGTCTGATGTATCAGCATGATTCCTTTGAGTTTCAAACAAAATGTCTTCTGAAGTCGAGCAAAATAATGATCTTGGGATATTTACCGACAGAATGGTATTTTAGGGATGTAAATGATGTCATATATTCAAAACTAGACACGAAAGAATTCTTCGTGGTGTAACTTATTTTGTGGGTTTCTTTAATTAACTCCCCTGAAACGACGGTCCTTTACGAATTTTAGTAAGAACAAAGAAGACAACAGCGTTCTTGCTAAGGGAGGCAAATCAAAGCATGGGCGACAATCCTTTATGAATTTTAGTAGTTTTAAAGAAGGCAACAGTGTTTTTCACGGTCAGGGGAGGGAATTCTAGGCGTCGCGTATTAGCGCAACATGGACGATGGGTATATAGGCAAAATGAGATAAACGAAAGGTAAACTTGTAATTTCAATATTTTTTCCTAACTGCTTTTGAAAAAAATAGTTGATTGTAGATTTTCTCTGTTCGGCATAATAGATTATTGCTACCTTCATCCTGATACATATAAAAAGGGAGTGAAAGGGCCTTGTAAGCACATATCTCGCACACCCTGCATGTAAATCTCTCCCAGAGACAGCAGGTTATATAAACGAGCGTTAAGCCAGTGGCTAGTCTTCAGGCTGTTGACAATTTAATTTTCTTTTTCTCAGGAAATGTTTGCATTTCTTGTCTTTCTTTTTTTTTTTTTTAACAGAAGGAGAGAACGTGCACACTGCAGTGACCTGTTCATTTACTTCCCGCTTGTTCCTTTATCTTACTGATTGTCAGATTGTTGTTTTGTAGTTGTGCTTTTTGCAAGGGTTCCTTCTTGATTCGTTGATAGTCCCTAATCAGGGCTGGAGGAAAATCATTTATGGCGAATGCTTATCTGTAACCCTTGGAAAATAAAGATCTCTCTCTCTCTTCTCTCTCTCTGTCTCTCTCTCTCTCTCTGTCTCTCTTCTCTCTGTCTCTCTTCTCTCTTCTCTCTCTCTCTCTCTCTCTCTCTCTCTCTTTTTTGGACGGTAGTTTTTGTGGTCGATCATTGCGCTCGCATTTGCGACCTGGGTTCGATTCCCGGTCAGGGGTTTTTCCCCTGGTTAACATCATGCTGACTCCTCCACCAAGTCTTTTCGGATGGACTATAACGAGGCCCCGTTGTGCGATCGCACGCAGAACATCTCGCGCCATGTTACATCCTTGTTCCGCTTTCGTAAGAGTAGGCCATCGTGTGCCGGTGGGAACCATGACATTTATAAAACTACTATACACACGGGGACTGGTGTAAAAAAACCATGATTGCTTATTCATTATCCTCAATAAAAGAATCTCTCTCTCTCTCTCTCTCTCTCTCTCTCTCTCTCTCTCTTCTCTCTCTCTCTCTCTCTCTCTCTCTCTCTCTCTCTCTCTCTCTCTCTCTCTCTCTCTCTCTCTCTCTCTCTCTGTCTGTCTGCTGTCTGTCTGTCTGTCTGTCTGTCTGTCTGTCTGTCTGTCTGTCTGCTTGCCTGTCTGCTTGTCTGTCTGTCTGTCTGTCTGTGTCTCTCTGTCTCTCTCTCTATCTCTGTCTCTCTCTCTCTCTTCTCTCTCTCTTCTCTTCTCTCTCTCTCTTTTTTCTCTCCCGCCCCCCCCCCCTCTCTCTCTCTTTTTCTCTGTCTGTCTATCTGTCTGTCTCTCTGTCTTGGTCTCTGTCTGTCTGTCACACGCGCACGCGCGCGCGCGGTGTGTGTTTGTGTGTGTGTGTGTGTGTGTGTTGTGGTGTGTGTGTGTGTGTGTGTGTGTGTGTGTGTGTGTGTGTATGTGTGTGTGTGTGTGTCTGTGTGTGTATGAACGTGCGTGTGGGGGTGGGGTGGGGGGTGGTTAGAACTGTAACTGCAGTTCCGAATTTGTTTCCACAGCTATTCAGACCCATCGTGTTAATTATTTTTTATTTATTTATTTTATTTATTCTTTTATATCGAGGATAACAGAATAAGCAATCATGTGCTTTTTTTTCATCCGGTCCCGTGTGTATGCAGTTTTGTAATATTGTCATCTGCTCCCACCGGCACACGATGGCCTACTCTACGAAAAGCGGAACAGGATTTAACGTGTGCGCAAGATGTTCTGACAATTAAGAGACAGTAGTCCGCTAAAAAAACAACTGTGGACGTTATTTGCTAACATTAACTATGAGGTTCTGGGTTGATTCCCAACCTTGCCCTTTCTTCCCAGTCGATGGGAAAATCAGATTGAATGTCTAAATTTATAAGACCCGTGAGCTTACGGATTTTTGCACGTCTAAAGAACCCACGACATTATTTTAGAAATCGGAAAGAGCAGGGGGTATTTACCTCCCGACTGTCCTGGCAAAATTGGTGGGTTCGGTTCCCACCTGCATCCCATCCCCAATGCTGGAATGCGGCTACCTAAACCTTCTTGCATTCGGATTCTCTGAACACAAACTGCCCCTAGATTTCGCATTCCATCATGAAATCAGGTCAGGCACACAATCATGCTGGCTCGCCTTTTCCTCCTAAATACATACCGCAGATTAAGCGCCGCTGTGGCCTAGTGGTTAGGGCGTTGTACTCGTAATCTAAAGGTTGCGGGTTCGATCCCAGCTATTCCGCTATGGCGTTGTGCCCTTGGAAAAGGCACTTTACGGCTATTTTCTCCACCCCACCCAGGTGTTAAAAGGGGTGTGACCAACCTTGTGTTGGGGTTAACCCTGCGATAGACTGGCGTCCTATCCAGGGGGGAGTCTATGACTCTCAGTCGCTTAACGCCACAGAAACCGGGATAAGCACCGGCCTGATGAGCCTTATGGCTCGGGACAGACTTTAACTTTAACATACCCGCAGCTATACTTACTTCCAGACTCTCTACAGGGTTTCTCCTTCTAGCCTGATAGAGGTTTGACATGTGGTAGCAATTAGTGATGGTCACAGCGTGGTAAAAAATCTACTGTGTGTAAATCCCGGCAAATCCCGGATCGGGACTTAGGGGGGTAATCATTCAATCCCGGCAAATCCCGGATGGGACTAAGAGGGTTAATGGTAGTGGTAGTAAGAGGGGGGGGGGGGGGGTGCCGGTCACATACACAAAAAATCCCAACCATTGGTGAACTTGTGAAGGTGGGGGCTCTAGCCAAGGAACAAGCCACAAATATAGAGAAAGTAAACATTAAAAAAAAAGGTCTTTGATCTTCCAGCCAGAATTTCACTGCCGCTAACCACTGGGCCACGGTGGCCCGTGTCTCCTTTAAGCCCCTAGAGGGGCACATGATCTTTAGGGGCACATGATCTTTAGGGGACAGGGGCACATGATCTTTAGGGGCACATGATCTTTAGGGGCACCATGATCTTTAGGGAATGATTAGGCACATATCTTTAGGGGCACATGATCTTTAGGGGCACATGATCTTTAGGGGCACATGATCTTTAGGGGCACATGATCTTTAGGGGCCAAACGTGATCTTTAGGGCATGTCTTTAGGGCACGTGATCTTTAGGGGCACATGATCTTTAGGGCACGTGATCTTTAGGGGCACGTGATCTTTAGGGGCACATGATCTTTAGGGGCACGTGATCTTTAGGGCACATGGGTCTTTAGGGGCACATGGATCTTTAGGGGCACATGATCTTTAGGGCTACATGTCTTTAGGGGCACATGTCTTTAGGGGCACATGATTTTTTAGGGGCACTGGATAGTCCAATGGTCAGAACATTGCGCTGGCAATTTGACGACCCGAGTTTGATTCCCGTTGGAGGGGTTTTTCCCCTGGAGTTAACATCAGTGCTGACTTCACTCCCCAAAAGTCTTTCGGATAAGACTGTAAGCCGAGGCCCGTGTGCGAAAGCACGCAGAACAGCTTGCGCACACATTAAATCCTGTCCCGCTTTTTGTAAGAGTAGGCCATTGTGTGCCGGTGGAACAGATGACAAGATTTACAAAACTGCATACACATGAGACTGGATGTAAAAAAGCAAATGAGGGCTTATTCCACTATATTCGACATAAAAGAAGAAAGAAAGAAAGAAAGAAGAAGAAAGAAAGAAAGAAAGAAAGAAAGAAAAGAGAAGAAAAGAAAGAAAGAAGAAAAGAAAGAAAGAAAGAAAGAAAGAAGGGTATATACTCTTTAGGAATGAATGCTCTTTAGGGGCATGTATTTTAGGAGTCCGTGCTCTTTAGGGGTACATGCTCACATGGTCACCTTTAGGGGTACATAGTCTTTAGGTGGTACATGCTCACATGGTCACCCTTTAGGGATACATAGTCTGTAGGGGCACATGCTCACATGGTCACCCTTTAGGGGTACATAGTCTTTAGGGGTACATGCTCACATGGTCACCCTTTAGGGATACATAGTCTGTAGGGGCACATGCTCTTTAGGGGTACATGCACCACACAACCTATGCGTACCTGGGTGATGTCAGAAAGTGAGGTAGATTACAGGCTGCATTAGATAATAATTTTTATCAGCTGACCTTGGAAGGGAGATGCTAGCTGACATACCGAGTACCCTGTGGACAGTGGAATGTTGGCTATCTTGTGTATGGTGTTTGTTGTGTATGGTGGAATGTTTGTTGTCTTGTGTATGGTACGATGTTGTTGTGTATGGTGGAATGTTTACTATATTGTTTATGGTGGAATGTTTGTTGTGTATGGTGGAATGTTTACTATATTGTTTATGGTGGAATGTTTGTTGTGTATGGTGTAATGTTTACTATATTGTTTATGGTGGAATGTTTGTTGTGTATGGTGTAATGTTTACTATATTGTTTATGGTGGAATGTTTGTTGTGTATGGTGTAATGTTTACTATATTGTTTATGGTGGAATGTTTGTTGTGTATGGTGAAATGTTGGCTATCTTGTGTATTGCGGAATGTTTGCTATCTTGTGTATGGTGTTTGTTGTTTCTGGTGGAATGTTTGTTATCTTGTGTATAGTGGAATGTTTATCTTGTTTATGGTGCAATGTTTGTTGTGTATGGTGCAATGTTTGTTATATTGTGTATAGTGTAATGTTTATCTTGTTTATGGTGCAATGTTTGTTGTGTATGGTGCAATGTTTGTTATATTGTGTATAGTGTAATGTTTGTTGTTTCTGGTGGAATGTTTGCTATGTTGTGTATGATGCAATGTTTGCTACGTTGTGTATGGTGCAATGTTTGCTACTTGTGTATGGTGGAATGTTTGCTACGTTGTGTATGGTGGAATGTTTGCTATGTTGTGTATGGTGGAATGTTTGCTATGTTGTGTATGGTGCAATGTTTGCTATGTTGCGTATGGTGCAATGTTTGCTATGTTGCGTATGGTGTAATGTTTGTTGTTTATGGTGCAATGTTTGCTATGTTGTGTATGGTGCAATGTTTGCTATGTTGTGTATGGTGCAATGTTTGCTATGTTGCGTATGGTGTAATGTTTGTTGTTTATGTGGAAGTTTGCTATGTTGTGTATGGTGCAATGTTTGCTACGTTGTGTATGGTGGAATGTTTGTTGTTTATGGTGGAATGTTTGTTATTTTGTTTATGGTGGAATGTTTGCTATGTTGTGTATGGTGGAATGTTTGCTATGTTGCGTATGGTGTAATGTTTGTTGTTTATGGTGGAATGTTTGTTATTTTGTTTATGGTGGAATGTTTGTTATTTTGTTTATGGTGGAATGTTTGCTATGTTGTGTATGGTGGAATGTTTGCTATGTTGCGTATGGTGTAATGTCTGTTGTTTATGGTGGAATGTTTGTTATTTTGTTTATGGTGGAATGTTTGTTATTTTGTTTATGGTGGAATGTTTGCTATGTTGTGTATGGTGCAATATTTACTATGTTGTGTATGGTGGAATGTTTGCTATCTTGTTTATGGTGCAATGTTTGTTTATTTATTCAGTTATTCTTTTATATCAAGGACAACGGAATAAGCACTCGTGTGCTTTTTTCATCCAGTCCCCGTATGTATGCAGTTTTGTCAATCTTGTCATCTGTTCCAACCCGCACAAAGTGGCTTGCTCTTTCGAAAAACGGAACAGGATTTAACGTGTGCGCAAGATGTGCTGTGTGCGTTCGCACATGGGGCCTTGGTTTATAGTCTCATCCGAAGGACTTTTGGTGGGACTGGAGTCAGCACTAATGTTAACTCCAGGGAAAAAAAATTCCTCGAACGGGAATCGAACCCAGGTTGTCAAACTGCGAGAGCAATCTTTTTACCACTAGGCCATCCCGTGTGTGCGTGCGTGTGTGCGTGGGCGCGCGCGCGCGGTGTGCGTGTGTGTGTGTGTGTGTGTGTGTGTGTGTGTGTGTGTGTGTGTGTGTGTGCGTGCGTGCATACATTCATGCATGGCATGCACATACATGTATGCATGTGTGGTTGTGTGGGTGCGTACATGAATGCGCGCGCGCGCACGCGTGTGTGTGTGTGTGTTTGGGTGTGTATGTTTGGGTATATGTAGATGAATAAACGATACTCTTTGTAACAGTTGCTTACGTATGAATGATTTGAAAGCACTCCAATTTCGTTTTCACAAAGTACAGTGCTATAACAATTCAATACATTATTGTTGTCACAATGATAACGACAGTCATCCATCATCATCATCATCATCACCATCATCATCATCATCATCATCCATCATCATCATCATCAATCATCATTTTGTATATTATATTATTAGCATCATTATATTATTATTATATTATTGTTATTATTATATTACTCTTCTTCTTCTTCTTCTTCTTCTTCTTCTTCTTCTTCTTCTTGTTATTGTTATTATTATCATCATCATCATCGTCGTCATCATTATCAAATCTTGATGTATTGTACTGTATTGAAATTTTTTCATGCTACTTTCAGTCATGACAGATTTCTCTGCGTGAAATTTGGGCTGCTCTCCCTGGGGAGAGCACGTCACCATAAGAGCAGCGCCACCCCTTTAAAAACAAATCTTATCTTCAAGTGTAACTGTTTCCGTAAGAGAGTGGCGTCTCTCATCAGAATTTCGCCAGACAGCTCTTTTGTTGTTGTGGGTTCTTTTATGTGCGCTGAATGGAAATTGCACAAGGGACCGCGGTTTATAACTGTCTCATCCAAAAGAATATCATACAGTCTGGATAGCTCAGTGGTCAGAGCGCTCGCTTTCCCTGAGTCAAGTTAAGCAGCGTCGAGCGTGGTTACCAGTTGGATGGGTGACCGTTTGCGCGCCTTGGCTTCAGTGCAGTCCCCGCAGTTCACCCAGCTGTAAATGGGTACCTGCCCTCTTTAGGGTCAGGGAAGGTAAAGCAGCGAGGGAGAGAGGATGGGTGCCGCCATTAATATGCTGGCCCCTAGAGAAACTGAGGTCTCTGATGCCTCGCTCCCCTACGACCACTTAGGTTATGGGACACCTTTCCACTTTTTTACCTTCTACTCGAGTTGTTGTGATTATAGTTATTCATACCAGCTCCCCCACCCATCACATGTGGCTCCACTCAAGATCTTGTGGACAGGGGAGGCAGTCCAGGCATAAGCGGGTGTTGAAACTCACACTCTTGCCTTGCTTTCTTGGCAAGTGTGTTGTTACCTGTACACCACCGATGCCTTCATGTTTTCTCACCCATACAACCAGCCTCCCCCCCCCCCACATTTTTCTTACGTCTTCAGTTCCCTCACAATACAGAGCAAAAGCAAAAAACAAAACACCCCCCCCCCCAAAAAAAAAAAAAAAAAAAAAAGATGCAAGGGAAACAACTTGTGAGCTTTCAATAGAAGTGGAAGAGTTCATTCCCTTGCACTGTACAGTGGCTGACTGACTCTGCTTCCCTCTCTCTCTCTTTCCCAGAACTCTCTGATTAACAGGTCTCTGGGGACTGGAGTTCTCCGCCCCTGATTCGTGGCATGGTGGGGATTGAGGTGGGGGCAGGGGTAGGCCTAGTGGTGGTGGAGGTGGTGGTGGTTGGTCGTGGTGGTTGGTGATGGTGTGTGTGTGTGTGTGTGTGTGTGTGTGGTGTGTGTGTGTGTGTGTGTGTGTGTGTGTGTTGCGTGCGCGCGCGCGCATTTATTATTTTTTTTAATGTATTTTATTATTTTATACCGAGGATAATGGAATAAGCACTCGTGTGCTTTTTTTTTTTTAATCCAATCCCCGTGTGTATCCAGTTTTGTCAATCTTGTCATCTGTTCCCACCGGCACCCGATGGCCTACTCTTACGAAAAGCGGAACAGGATTTAACGTGTGCGCAAGATGTTCTGCGTGAGTTCACACACCGGGCCTCGGTTTATAGTCTCATCCGAAAGATGTTGTGTGTGGTGTGTTGTGTGTGTGATGTGTGTGTGTGTGTGTGTGTGTGTGTGTGTGTGTGTGTGTGTGTGTGTGTGTACGTGTGTACGTGTGTACGTGTGTACATGCATACGCATGCACATACATGTATGCATGTGTTGTTGTTGTTGTAGCTGTTGTTGTTGTTGTGTGTGTGTGCGCGTGCGTGCGTGCGCGCGCGCGCGCGTGCGTGTGTGTGTGTGTGTGTGTGTGTGTGTGTGTTTCTAAATGCTAGTCACTGGTGTCGGTAAAGCCAAGTTTCACTGATTTTCTTTTTTCATCCACTTTTTTTGTTGCTGTTTGGATAAAAAAAGAAAAAAAATAAGGGGGGGGGGGGATAGTTCCAAGCCTGAAACAGCACCCCTCCCCTTGTTCCCCTCTCTTACTATTATCTCTCTTCTTTTCTTTGGAGTTTAATCCCAGTTATTGTCTGTCTAATTTTTCAAGCCTTCTTGTTTCTTTGTAACATTCATTCGTTTGGGTTTTTTTTGTTTCTTTGTTTGTTACAAATTGTACCTTGGTGAATGTTATATGAATCTGTATTTGTTTAGTTTGATTTAACTTAATTAAATTTTTGATAGCTTTCATTTTTTTTAACCATTGTATTTGAGGGATAAATGGTACAGGGTATATAATAATAATAAGAATTTTTAAGCATTTACTCAAGTGTAAATGCAGCTTAGATTTTGTTCTTGCTTAAACATGTTTTTTCTTCCGTTACAAAAACCATGATTATACTATTTTGTTCACATTATTGACTTATTTCATGTAGAGTCCTTTCGGCCCCTCTCAAAAGTGACAAAAAGAACAGAATCGTTCACGAATTTTGATCCTCAACATTTGAAGCATAGAGCTTGCTTGTGCGTGCGAACGTGAGTCCCCCCCTACACACACAGACACACAGACAGACAGACAGACAGACAGACACACACACACACACACACACACACACACACACACACACACACACACACACACACACACACACACACGCACGCACGCACGCTCGCACACACACACACACAGAGTTTTTATGTTAAGACTTTTTTATTGTATGAAAATTAGGACAGATGTAAAAACATAAAGGCAGTGATGGAAATGGAAGATTTCCCCATCAAGATAAAAGGAAAGCACAAATACATGTACAGATAAATCTAAAAATATGACAAGTCATATACAATACTATGAATACAGTTTTACACACACACACACACACACACACACACACACACACACACACACACACACACACACACACACACACACACACCGAAACAACTTGGACCAGACATACGATTTACTGCTACATTTTTTCTTCTCGATCTATGCTTTTACACATATTCCATTGCAATCAAACATAAAAACAAAACTGAAACAAAAGAAAAAACAAACTGCTCCCCACATACTTTTCACACCAGTATAGAACATTCCATTTTTTTAAATCTTACATTTGATATTATGTTAAAAAAAAAAAAAAGAGAAGCAAAACACAGGCACATGCTATCGACAACACAACTTAAAATCATACACCATCAATCATCTGTCTTCCACATGTGTTGGTGTAAAATCTGCCATCAATCTTCCAGCGGAAGATCAATACACAGATCTGCTACCAACATCAACTAAATTCATTTTACACAATTTCCATTGCAACACATGACGAGGTTTATCGTTCTTTTTACATTTGATGCGATTCGAATAAAATAACCCCTTCTCCCTATCCACTTTCCACACCATGATAAAGACTTTTACATTTTTCTTTTCAATTTACATTTGATAACATTTATATAAAAAAAATCAACTAAACAAACAAAATATGCAAACATGCTTTGCACACTGCTACACTTCAGGTTATAATATGAAGATGTGTTGGTGTAAAATCTGCTTCTATCTTCCAGTAGAAGATCAGTAAACAGATCTGCCACCAACATTTAAGTCACACACACACACACACACACACACACACAACACACACACACACACACACACACACACCCCTCTCCTCTCTCTCACACACACACAACACACACACACACACACACACACACACACACACACACACACACACACACACACACACACACACAACACACACACACACACACACACACACACACACACACACACACACACACACACACACCTCACAGAAACAACTAGGGCCAGACATACCATTTACTGCTATATTTTTTCTTCTCAATCTGTCCACTACTATCCTTACAATCATAGTATTCTAATCTTTCAGATAATCTGTTTAGTATGCGTAACATGTCTATGTTGGTGTAAAATCTGTATGTATTTCCTGCAGAAATCAGCACACAGATTTGCCACCAGCATAAGTTATTTCAGGTAATACTGCATACAAACTGGGACGGGTGTAACAAAGCACATGAGTGCTTATTCCATTATCTGGATATATATAAAAGGAAAAAATAAATATATAAAATATTGGTGGCAATAATAAAACCAGAATAATTTCTATATTTACATTTCGGAAGATACGATTTTCTTTAAAAGAAAAAAAAATCACCCTCAAACTTGTCACACTATTATAAAACATATTAAGTTTTTGCCTATTTACGTTTTATTTCATTATTAAAAAAAAAAAGACAAAGGCACACTTTATTCACTACTATACTTAATATAATAAAATCCACTACTATACTTAATATAATATAAAATTACTTAGTCATACACATACATATTTCATGTGTCCCTGTCAAATCTGCCATCAATCTTCCAGTGGAAGATCAATACACAGATCTGCCACCAACATCAATGAAAATGCTTTTACACAATTCCCATTGCAATCACAGGACCAAGTTTATCATTCATTTCACATGTGATGTGATTTAGTGTGATTTTTAAAACTAGAAAAACATAAAAACAAAACTGAAACAAAAAAAAAGAAAACTGCTCCCCAATACTTTCCTCACCAGTTTTGAACATGCCATATTTTTTCTACATTTGATCTCAGTATGTAGAGAAAAAAAAAGAAAAAAGCAAAACACAGGAACATACTATCCACAAATTAACTTAAAATCATATACCATCAATCTTCTTTTTCCCACATGTGTTGGTGTAAAATCTGCCATCAATCTTCCAGCAGAAGATCAATACACAGATCACCCACCAACATTTAGCTAAAATCAATTTACACAATTTCTATTGCAATCACCTGACCAAGTTTATCATTCATTTTACATTTGATACGATTCGAAGAAATAAACCCTTTCTCTCCATACACTTTTCACACCATAACATGAAATCTACATATCTTTTTCAATTTACCTTTGATATGGTTTATTAAAAATATAAATACGAAAATCCAGAAAAGAAAACAAAAAAAGCCCAAAGAAATACAGACATGCTTTACACACTGCTACAATGAAGATCATAATAAGATGTGTTGGTGTAAAATCTGCTTCTCTCTTCTAGCAGACGATCAGTAAACAGATCTGCCACCAACACTAAAGTCACACACACACACACACACACACACACACACACACACACACACACACACAACACACACACACACACACACACACACACACACACACACACACAAACACCACTTAGGTGTGCTAAAAAAGACTTCTTGTTCATAGGATAATTTAGATCTAATTAGGGAGGTAGAAAGATGTTTCAGAATTGTCATATCTTGTCCCCAATACTGCTTTTGTACAATAATTATTGTTTAGCAGATTTAAACGTTTTCTTCCTTTGGTTAAGATCTATTCAATGTGGGCATTCCACGTTAACTTGTCAGTCTATCTACTACTATCCTTACAATCAGTCTGTTAATCTTTCAGATATTTTTTTCAGTATTGATAACACATTTATGTAGGTGTAAAATCTGTATGCATCTTCCTGCAGAAAATCAGTACACAGATTTGCCACCAGCATAAGTTATTTCATGTAATACTGCATACACACGGGGACTGGATGTAAAAAAAAAAGCACATAAGTGCTTATTCCATTATCTGGATATAAAAAAAATAAATAAAAGTATAATATATAAAAATATTTGTGGCAATTATAAAACTAGGTACATTTCTCTTTTCACATTAAAATATTGCAAGATTGGATTTCATTAAAAAAAACCAAAAAACCTTCACTCCCACATACTTGTTATACCATTCTAAGACATATTAATTTTTTATTACTATTAAATTTTGTTTCATTATCTAATAAAAAAAAAAAAAGAAGAAAAATCCAAACAAACAAGGCACACTTCATACACTACTTTACTTAATGCCATAATAGTGCCATCCACATACATATTTCATGTGTTGATGTAAAATCTGCCATCAATCTTCCAGTGGAAGATCAATACACAGATATGCCACCAACATCCATGAAAATACTTTTACAGAATTCCCATTGCAATTGCAGGACCGAGTTTACAATTTAGTTCTCATGTGATGTGATTAAGTGTGATTTTTTAAGAAGAAAAACAAAAACCAAACTAAAAGAAAAGAAAACTGCTCCCCACATACCTTCCACACCAGTATTGAACATGCCATGTTTTTCTTTAACTTACATTGGATCTCATTATCTAAAAAAAGAAAAAGAAAAAAAAAGGAAAAGAAAAAAAAAGAAAATCAAAACAGACACATGCTATCAACAACTTAACTTAAAATCCTATACCCTCAATCTTCTTTTTTACTAAAGTTACACACCCACCCACCCACACACAAGCCCATCTCACACACACACACACACACACACACACACACACACACACACACACACACACACACACACACACACACACACACACACACACACACACACACACTGCCTGTTCCCATCTTACTCATTATCTTAGAAAAGCCAAACAAGGCACACTTTATCCACTACTATACTTAATATCACATGGAATTAGTCATCCACATACATATTTTATGTGTTGGTGTAAAATCTGCCATCAATCTTCCAGCAGAAGATCAATACACAGATCTGCCACCAACTTCAACTAAAATCATTTTACACAATTTCCATTGCAATCAAATGCCCAAGTTTGTCATTCATTTTACATTTGATGCAATTCGTAAAAAGAACCCCTTCTCCCCATACACTTTCCACACAATAACAAACTTTTACATTTTTCTTTTCAATTTACATTTGGCATGGTTTATAAAAAAAAAATTAACAAACCAAAAAAAAAAAAATTGCAGGCATGCTTTACACGCTGCTACACTGAAGATCATAATTTAAAGATGTGTTGATGTAAAATCTGATTCTTATCTTCTAGCAGAAGATCAGTGAACAGATCTGCCACCAGCACTTAAGTCACACACACACACACACACACACACACACACACACACACACACACACACACACACACACACAACGTCTCTCTTTCATACCCCCCCCCCCACAACAACAACAACACATCTCACCAACCCCCCGCCCTCCCCCCCCCCGCCCCACACACGTCTCTCTTTCACACACACACACACACATATACATACATACATACACACACATTGCCTATTCCCATCTTACTTTATTATCTTAAAAAAGCCAAACAAGTCACACTTTATCCACTACTATACTTAATATCATATAGAATTAATTAGTCATCCACATACATAGTTCATGTGTTGGGGTAAAATCTGCCATCAATCTTCCAGCAGAAGATCAATACACAGATCTGCCACCAACATCAATCAAAATGCTTTTACACAATTCTCATTGCAATCACAGGACCAAGTTGATCATTCATTCACATGTGATGTGATTTAGTGTCTTTTGAAAAGAAAAACAAAAACAAAACTAAAAAACGAAAAAAAAAACTGCTCCCCACATACTTTCCACACCTGTATTGAATATGCCATGTTTTTTTCTTTAAACTTACATTTGTTCTCTAAAAAAAAAAAAGAAAAAAAAAAAAAAAAAGTAAGAAAAAAAAGAAAAAAGTAAGAAAAAAAGAAAAATACAGGCACATGCTATCCACAACTTAACTTAAAATTATATACCATCAATTTTCTTTTCCCCCACATGTGTTGGTGTAAAATCTGCCATCAATTTTCCAGCAGAAGATCAATACACAGATCTGCCACCAACTTCAACTATAATCATTTTACACAATTTCCATTGCAATGAAATGACCAAGTTTGTCATTCATTTTACATTTAATACAATTCGTAAAAATAACCCCCTTCTCCCCATATCCTTTCTACACAATAACATAAACTTTTACATTTTTCTTTTCAATTCACATTCGGCATGGTTTATATATAAAAAAAAATCAAAATGGCCCCCCATAAAATGCAGGCATGCTTTACACACTGCAACACTGAAGATCATAATACGAAGATGTGTTGATATAAAATCTTATTCTTATCTTCTAGCAGAAGATCAGTAAACAGATCTGCCACCAGCACTAAAGTCACACACACACACACACACACACACACACACACACACACACACACACACACACAGATAGACAGACAGACACACACACACACACACACACACAACACACAAAGTCTCTCTCTCACACAACACACACAAAGTATCTCTTTCTCACACACACATATAGACACACACATGTCTCTCTTTCACTCCCCCCCCCCCCCCCCCGACACACAACATCAACAACACATATCACCAACACTCCCCCCCCCCCACGTCTCTCTTTCACACACACACCTACACACACACACACACACACACACACACACACACACACACACACAACACACACACACACACACACACACACACACACACACTTGTGTGGTGATAAAATGATGATAATGATAAAACAAAAACAAACGAGCTGAAAGAATTAAAACAATACTGTTCATCAAAGAGCATCTCATCTGATTTTATTATAACCCCAATAACAGTAACAGATGTGCTTAATAGCTTACTCAAATTGAAACAGTCAGGATCAAAAGACCTTGACAAAATCGATAGTGAAATATTAAAAATCAGTGCATATGCTATAACCGATACCCTAACATACATATTTAACTTGTGTATTGACAAAAATTATTTCCCATTGAAATTTAAACGAGCAAAAGTAATACCCTTACACAATTCAGGAGACCCTACCAATCCCTCGAACTATAGACCAATATCCGTACTGTCAGTCCTATCTAAACCATTAGAAAAACATATACATTTCCACTTACATTCTCATTTTAAAATATACGATCTAATTAATGAAAACCAGTCAGGCTTTCGTGAAAACCACTCTTGTCATACAGCCTTAATACAACTAATTGAGCATTGTCTTTTGAATATCAATAATAATGAAATTACAGGAGTTCTTTTTCTAGACTTTGCTAAAGCCTTTGATGTTATTAGCCACTCTCTCCTCATCAAAAAATTAAAATGCTATAAAATCTCCAACCAAGCATTATCATTTTTAGACTCATTTCTCACTAATCGCCATCAGCTTGTTGAAATCGGTCCTAGGAGATCAACCTTATTACCCGTGAAATATGGAATACCACAGGGATCAATACTAGGGCCACTTCTTTTCTCTATTTATATTAACGACCTACCTCTGCATATCCATTGTTCATGTCAAATGTTTGCTGATGATACATCAATTCATTGTAACAACGATGATCCAAACCAGCTTGTGAATGACATGCAGGCATATATCAATAAACTTATCGAATGGACAGAACTCAATCATATGTCTCTTAATTCTAATAAGACAAAATGTATGTTTATAACCACTCGGCAAAAAAGACAGAAATTGCGTTCTCCATTCGCGCCAATATATATCCATGGACAACAAATTGAAGAAGTAGTCTCACACAAAGTACTAGGTGCAGTGATTGACAACGACTTGTCTTGGTCAGATCACATAGCCACATTAGGAAAACGAATCTCAGTAAGATTATATCAACTTAGAAAAATCAAGAATTTCCTAAACCTACAGTCACGAAAACTATTCTTTCACGCCCATATTCTATCTCTTATAAATTATGTCTCTACCTTATGGGATAGTGCAAGTGAAACAAACCTAAAGCATATAAACCACCTGCACAAAAGAGCTGTGAAACTTATCCGTTTGAATCCTAATACACTGACCACCACCAACTACAAAGAACTAGATATTCTTCCACTCAAAGACAGACTGCAGTTCAACAAATATATATGTATGTACAATATATTAAATGGGAAAGCCCCAAAGAAAATCGTGGAAAAATTTGCTGTCAATAAAAACAGGCCTACCCATAGACTGTTTCTTCCCAGGCCCCATAATAATCTATATAAATCAAGCCTTGCATATTCAGGAAGAACATTGTGGAATAAATTGCCTCCCTTTCTAAAATCAGTTCCTTCAAAACAAATGTTTAAGAAACTTTTGAAGAAACATCTGATGGACAAATTATAAGTCCGCCCTTATGTTCGACACATTTGGCTGCTTTGTTGTTATTCATACCCATGTTATTTTTGTATTCCATTATTTTGTCTGTATGACTTGAGTTTATGTTACTGTCTTCAGTGTTATCTTGTAAGATTCTGTTTGGATGAAAATCCTCATTTATTTTAGTTTTCAACCACGGTTGATATTTGTCTTTGATTGTTTTAGAAGTCAATTTTCTTGATTTTTTTGTGAGGGCAGGATGAAAAAAAGTTGTGTAAACTTAATCTTTTACCCTCAATAAAGATCATTTTGACTTGACTTGACTTGACTTCACACACACACCACACACACACACATACACACACACACACACACACACACACACACACACACACACACACACACACACACACACACACACACACATTGCCTATTCCTATCTTACTTCATTTTCTTAAAAAAGCCAAACAAGGCACACTTTATCCACTACTATACTTTATATCATATAGAATTAATTAGTCACCCACATGCATATTTTATGTGTTGGTGTAAAATCTGCCATCAATCTTCCAGCAGAAGATCAATACACAGATCTGCCACCAACATCAATGAAAATGCTTTTACACAATTCCCATTGCAATCACAGGACCAAGTTTATCATTCATTTCACATGTGATGTGATTTAGTGTCATTTTTTGAAAAGAAAAACAAAAACAAAACTAAAACAAACAAAAGAAAAAAACTGCTCCCCACACACTTTCCACACCTGTATTGAACATGCCATGTTTTTTTCTTTAAATTTACATTTGTTCTCATTCTAAAAAAAAAAAAAAAAAAAAAAAGAGAGAAAGAAAAAAAGTAAGAGAAAAAGAAAAATACAGGCACATGCTATCCACAACTTCACTTAAAATCATATACAATCAATTTTCTTTTTCCTCACATGTGTTGGTGTAAAATCTGCCATCAATCTTCCAGCAGAAGATCAATACACAGATCTGCCACCAACATCAATAAAAATGCTTTTACACAATTCCAATTGCAATCACAGGACCAGGTTTTTCATTCCTTTCAAATTTACATTTTTCTATTCAATTTACATTCGATGTTTAAAAAAAAAAATCATAACTCCAAAAAAAAAAAATGCAGACGTGTTTTACATGCTGCTACACTGAAGATAATATGAAGATGTGTTGGTGTAAAAACTTACACAACACACACACACACACACACACACACACACACACACACACACACGCACACACACACGCACACACGCACGCACGCACGCACGCACGCACGCACGCACGCACACACACACAGACACGTCTCTCTCTCTCTCTCTCTCTCTCTCTCTCTCTCTCTCTCTCTCTCTCTCTCTCTCTCTACACACACACACACACACACACACACACACACACACACACACACACACACACACACACACACACACCAAAACAACTTGGGCCACACATACCATTTACTGCTACATTTTTTCTTCTCAATCTATCCACTACTATCCTTAAAATCATGGTGTGCTAATCATTCAGATGATTTTTTTTAGCATCCGCAACATATTTATGTTGGTGTAAAATCAGTATGTATCTTCCTGCAGAAAATCAGTACACAGATTTGCCACCAGGATAAGTTATTTCAGGTAATACTCCATATACACAGCGACTGGATGTAAAAAAAAAAAAAAAAGCACACAAGGGCTTATTCCATTACCTTGATATAAAAAAGAATAAATATATATATAGCAATTATCAAACCAGGGACATTTCTCTTCACATTTTGTGAGCTTTGATTTTCTTTTAAAAAAAACCCAAAAAACCCTTCACCCCCAAATACTTGTCACCATTATAAAACATGCTAGTTTTTTTCTTTTTGTGTGCCCATTTTCATTTTATTTTATTATCTTGAAAAAACAAAAAAAATAAACAAAGGCACACTTTATCCACTACTATACTTACTATCATATACAGTTAGTCATCCACTGACATATTTCATGTGTAAATGTAAAATCTGCATCAATCTTCCAGCAGAAGATCAGTACACAGATCTGCCACCAACATCAATGAAAATGCTTTTACACAATTCCCATTACAATCACAGGACTAAGTTTATCATTCATTTTACATATGATGTGATTTAGTGGGATTAAAAAAAAAACCCATAAAACAGAAAAGAAAACTTTTCCCCACATTCTCTCCACAACAGTATTGAACGTGCCATGTTTTTCTTTGATTTAGATTTGATCTCATTATCTAAAAAAATAAAAAATAAAAAAGACAAAACAAAAAAACAAAAACAAAAAAAAACACAGGCACACGCTATCCACACCTCAATTTAAAATCATATACCATTAATCTTCTTTCCCATATGTGTTGGCGTAAAATCTACCATCAATCTTCCATCAGAAGATCAATACACAGATCTGCCACCAACATCAACTAAAAGCATTTTACACAACTTCCATTACAATCACATGATCAAGTTTATCATTCAGTTCACATTTTGATGCAATTCGAAAAAAAAAACCCTTCTCCCCACACACTTTCCACACCATAATATAAACATTTACATTTTTCTTTTCAATTTACATCTGATATGGTTTATAAAAAAAGAAGAATCAACTTTAAAAAATGCAGGTATGCTTTACATGCTGCTACACTGAAGATCATAATATGAATATGTGTTTGTGTAAAATCTGCTTCTATCTTCTAGCAGAAGATCAGTGAACTAAAGTCACACACACACACACACACACACACACACACACACACACACACACACACACACTCAAATACACACAACACACAACACACACACACACACCCCAACACACACACACACTCTCACCACACACACACACACACACACACACACACACACACACACACACACACACACACACACACACACACACACACAACTTGGGCCACACGTACCATTTACTGCTACATTTTTCTTCTCAATCTATCTACTACTATCCTTAAAATCATAGTGTGTTAATCTTTCAGATAATTTTGTTTAGTGTGGTGTAACCTATTTATGTATTGACCATGCTATGCCATGGTTTTTTTTAAAACTAAAATTGGATCTCATTACTCAAAAAAAAAAAAAAAAACCCAGAAAATCACACGCAGGCAACTGTATCCACAACTGAACTTAAAATCATATATCATAAATCATCTCTTTCCCATAGGTTATGGTGTATAAAATCTGCCATCAATCTTCCAGCGGAAGATCAATACACAGACCTGCCACCAACATCAACAAAAATCATTTTACACAATTTCCATTGCAATCACAGGACCAAGTTTATCGTTTATTTCACATATGAAGCAATTTTTAAAAAAAACAACCCTTCTCCCCACACACTTTCAGGACCATAGTATAAGTATTTACATTTTTCTTTTCAATTTACATTTCATATGGTTTATAAAATAAA
>CM060343.1:5235592-5248092 GCA_030674155.1 Stramonita haemastoma
AGGCACTCAGGGAGAAGGAGCGAGTTTCAGCTTTGTGGACATGTGGTGATTGAGTGCCCACTACGAAGTCTTAGGATTATGACTTGATCTTCTCTTTAAAGGTGGTGGTAATCGTCTCTTCTACTCTGGGTCGGGCCATTGATTTGATGATTGTCTTTTCTTGGAAGGTGAGGCTGCTTTCGCACTGTTCTCTCTCTGCCCCCTTGTTTTGCAAGTTCATCAGCCTGTTCGTTGCCAGGTATGCCACAGTGCACAGGGATCCATTGCAGCGTTACACGTTTATGTTGTGTAAGGAGCTGTAGTTCCTGTTGGAGTTCTGTCTGTCAACAGATAGAGCTTGTAGGACTGACAGGGCATCAGTGAAAAAAAAAACACTTGCTGACATTCATCTTTGGAATGTCTGACCATGGTGGCAGCTTGTTTCAGGGCTTGGGTTTCTGCACGGTAGTTGGTGCATTGTGTCCCTGTTGGGATGTTTGCTGTTTCAACATCTCCGGATGATAGCCCTATTTCTGAAAAGATACGGCTCAGCCCCATTTTTGGAGACGTCTCCCATGTGATCCACATGATGACTAGCCAGGTTAGGACCCTTGCAGAATATAGGGTGGGAAGGAAAGTGCTGAAGGAAATGCTTTGAAAATGTGAGGGAACAGCAGAGTCACACTCCATGACTTAAAATCCCCCCAAAACCAAACCAAGCACCTCCTCATAACCACTGTCCCAAAGACGAAGTCACACTCCCTCATAACCACTGTCCCAAAGATGAAGTCACACTCCCTCATAACCACTGTCCCAAAGAAGTCACACTCCCTCATAACCACTGCCCAAAGATGAAGTCACACTCCCTCATAACCCCAAAGACAATCCACTTACCCCAAGAGAAGTCACACTCCTCATAACCACTGTCCCAAAGACGAAGTCACACTCCCTCACAACCACTGTCCCAAAGATGAAGTCACACTCCCTCATACCCAATGCATCAAAGCCTTTGTAGGCGGTGGTCTTTTTGGACACCAAGACATCACTGTCACCCAGATTGCGCTCCTTAATTAAATCTCTGGCACTAGTTTTTGTTTTCCCCTACAGTTTAAACCCAGCTCTATTCTTTTTGTGGCTACATGATTAAGCTACTTTAAATGCTATGCTACATTTATTCCCTATTTTATCATTTTTTGGCTGAATTTTTTCTATTCTTTTTTTAGTCTAATCTGTCCCATTCTATTTATTCTAATCTACCTTTTTAGCAAGGATTAGGGACGCAATCAGGAATTTGGTGTCCAGTGATAGTGCAACTGTGCCCCAAGATTGTGCCCCCACGGTCCACGGGACTACGGGACAGGTGAAGGTGATAGTACAAAAGCAACTGACAGAGCAGTTGTTCTGACACAGTTCGACGTAGCAACGCAGTTCGTCCTAACTTAAACGAAAAGTGTCGATCGGGGGGGGGGGGGGGGGGGGGGTCGACACAGTTTGTCGCCCACCCCCCCCCCCCCCCAAGGGGGATCAACGCAATTGTCGCAATTTGCAATGAACTGCGTTAGGACCACCCAAAGTAAAAAAAAAACAACACACAACAAAATCCCAACATATCTTTAATCAATGTAAGTTCAATATAATGCCCTACTTCAGCATTTTAGAAGCTCCTCATACATTTTGTCCAACTTTCTGACTTCAGTTCCAAGTTGTGACAAAGTGCGTTGTGTTCTGACACAGTTCGACGTAGCAACGCAGTTCGTCGTAACTTACAACGAACTGCGTCGCTTCCCCGGGGGATGGGGGAGGGGGGAGGGGGGGGGGCAAGGGGGTCAACACAGTTGTCACAATTACGACGAACTGGGTCGACCCCCCCTCCCCCCACCCCCTCCCGGAGATTAACGCAGTTGTCGCAATTTGCGACGAACTGCGTTAGCCCCCCCCCTCCCCCATGTAAACAAAAACAACATAATATATCTTAATCAGTTTAAGTTCAATATAATGCACTACTTCATTTTAGAAGCTCCTCATACATTTTGTCAACTCTCTGACTTCAGTTCCAAGTTGTGACAAAGTGCGTTGAAGCACTAAAAACATGCAATGGCAAAAATTTTTAGTATAAAAGATACTAAGAACTTTTGCCATTGCATGTTTTTTGGAGTCAGGGGGTCGACACAGTTCGTCGTAATTGTGACGAACTGTGTTGACCCCCCTCCCCCCCCCCCGCCCCTGCCCTGAAGCCACGCAGTTCGTCGTAAGTTACGACGAGCTGCGTTGCTACGTCGAACTGTGTCAGAACACAACGCACTTTGTCACAACTTGGAACTGAAGTCAGAAAGTTGACAAAAATGTATGAGGAGCTTCTAAAATGCTAAGTAGTGCATATATTGAACTTACATAGATTAAAGATATATTTGTTGGTTGTTGTTTTTTACATGTGGGCCGGAGGGTAACGATTTTACGACGAACTGTGTCGACCGCCGGATGCGAACACATGTTCAGTGTTAAGTTAGGACGAACATGCGTTGCTTACTGTCGAAACTGTGTCAGAACAACTGCTTGCCATCACATTTGTCAGTTGCTTTTGTACACTATCCAAACCTTCACCTTCTACCCTGTCCCGTAGTCCCGTGGACCGTGGGGGCACAATTGCACTATCACTGATTGCGTCCTAATCCTTGCTAATAAGGTAGAATAAATAAAATAATAGAATAAAAATCAGCCAAATATGATGAAATAGGGAATAAAATGTAGCATAGCGTTTAAAGTAGCTGAACCAAGTAGCCACAAAAAAGGAATAGAGTTAGGTTTAAACTGTAGGGAAAACAAAACTAGTGCAAGAATTCGTCTGAAAAAAAACAAACTCGGCGGCAAAATCTGCAATTTCTACCTTCTCAGACATTCCACTCGCTGTTCCCCCCCCCCCCCCCGAAGAAATGTCATTCAGAACCACTTCTTGCAAATGCATCAAAACTATCAGTGCTCTGGCTCAGTCCTGCAGATTCTGGAAACTCGGCAAGTCTTCACTAACACCGAACACCTAGGGATAGCAGAATATCCCCATTCTGAGAGCCCCGGGAATAGCAGAATATCCCCATGCTGAACGCAAAGGTCTAACACATTCCTCATGTAAACACGGAAACAAAGCCTCTGAAGGCTCGTGGAAGCATTTCCTTCCTCCATTCCCAACCCTCTATCCAACAAAGGCCTACTAAACCCAGCTAAACATCGATGTGGGATCACAAGCGCGGCGTTTGTGGCGAGAAGGTCCAAGGTCGCTTGGGAAGTTTCTGATAACAAAAGACAAACAAAAAAGACCATAATTTAAGAGAAAGTAGAGAGAGAGAGAGAGAGAGAGAGAGAGAGAGAGAGAGAGAGAGAGAGAGAGAGAGAGAAGAGAGAGAGAGAGAGAGAGAAGAGAGACAGAAAACAGACAGACAGAGACAGAGAGACAGACAGACAGACAGACAGACAGACAGACAGACAGACAGAGCAGAGCAGGGGGGTGTCGTGTCTTGTGTGTGCTATGCGCCGCACGTTCGTAGCGTGTATGTGTGCGCGGCGAGACAGACAGACAGGGACGAGAGAGAGAGAGAGAGAGAGCAGAGCAGAGAGACAGAAGAGAGAGAGAGAAGCAGAGACAGAGCAGAGAGTAGAGAGAGAGAGTTGTGTGTGGTGTGTATGTGTGTGTGTGTGTGTGTGTGTGTGTGTGTGTGTTGTACGTGCGCCTGCCCTCGTATGCTGCGATGGGTGATGCGGTGGAAAAACACAAATATGGTCTCTATGCTTTCTTTTTGAGACACCAACATTTCATCAAGTGTAGCTGAAACTGGGCCTAGTGGTTTAAGCGTTGACTCTCGATCTGTGCAATCCGAGCCACCGTTCGGAGATTTTTACCATGGGATTAAAATCAGTACCGACTCCACTCCTACGAAAAGTTGTCTAGATGAGACTATAAACCGAGGTCTTGTGTCCGAACCACGCGAAATATCTCGAAACCCGTTCCACAGTCGAATGAGTCGGCCATTGTGTAAGGAACAGTTGACGATAAAAGAACCAAAAAACAAAAAGCATGCACACTGGTGTGTATAGACATCATACGCCAAACTGGAGTGCGGCTATGTTTTAATGGCAGCAAAACGGTCGTATACGCAAAAATCTCCTCAGTGATGAGCCTGGAAGCTCTACGAAGGGACACACCCCCCAAAAAAACCAAACAAAACAACAACAACAAAAAACCCCAACAAAAACTGACCAAACAATGTCAAGTCATCGAAACCGTATATGACTGCGCTAAAGCATCAGGGGATTCAGCCAAGTTGAAAATGATGATAAACATTGTAGGCTTTCTTGTTCGAGCCGCTCTCTTTCTCTCTGCTTTTGCACAAGTAAGATAGGCTAATCGTGGGAGGCAGTCAGTAAAAGTATATACATTGTATTCTGAGCAAGCCCGAAATGCATATGGCTGCCATGATCCATGGCTACTTGAACTAGACATATTCAAAATCCCAATATTTTTGCAAAAATTATCATACTCACAATGTGCTGTTCGTTGAAGTCATTAGTCACAACTGCAGTGATGGCATCCACAGCTGCGAGAAAGTTTTTCTCTCATGAGGGAAGTCGTGCTTTGGCTTTAGTTGCTGTGCTCCTCTGCTGTCATGTCAGCCGCCATTCAAAGTCCCCCGCAAAGATAGAACGGGAGTAATCATTAATCAAGGGGTGTTCGTTGTACGCATGGTGGCTTTCTGTTCTTTTTTTGAGAGGCTGAAAATCGTGTGTGTCGTCTTTCTGTTGCGAACAGGAAGTTTTCGGTTAGCTATGATTTGTACTCTATTCAAATTGGTGATTAGCATTATCTATTCTACCTAGCTTTGGTGCATTCATGTTTACTCCCCTTAGCGCATGCGCACATAGCTGCATGTGTCTAGATATTGTGCGCGTGCGCGCGAGCTTTAAGTGTATATGCGTGCATGGTGTGTGTGTGTGGTGTGGTTGTGTGTGTGTGTGTGTGTGTGGTGTGTGTGTGTGTGTGTGTGTGTGTGTGTGTGTGTGTGTGTGATGTCTGCGAATGTACAGTGTGTAGTGCGTGCGTGCATGAGAGCGATTTCTGTTAGCAAGGCTCCAATTGAATTTTTTTTAAAAGCGTGACTGAGACATGCAGCATTTATCTAATTTTATATTTTTTTTTTCTTTTTATCAAGGATAATGGAATAAGCACCTCTTTTTACATCCAGTACCCGTGTGTATGCATTTTTTATAAATCGTGTCATCTGTTCCCACCGGCACATGATGGCCTACTCTTACGACAAGCGGAACAGGATTTAGCGTGTGCGCAAGATGTTCTGCGTGTCGTTCGTACACACGGGTAAGAAACCCTTCGGTTTAAAGTAAAGTTAACATATAAACTTGCATTGGAAATAATACACCCTGAGCACGTTCTTTCCACTCTAATTTAAGCCATTACCACAAACAATTAGATCAAATTCATACGAATCCAGGTTTATTATGTATCTTATTGTTTATGTATACAAGTCAAAATTTATGTGTAAAAACCAAAACGTTTTCTTTTTGGTTTGTTTGTTTGTTGTTGTTTCTGTTTTTTGGAGGATAGCTGAGTGGTTAAGACCTCTCTGGACTTGATCCCGTCATAGTATTAGGCCCTCGAGTCTGCAACATCAGGGCCAAATCCAAAGGTTGGGATAGTAGATGCATCCCAGGTCGATATTGTCAGAGTGCCTAGTGCCTTTTCCTGGTGTCAAAATGGGGGTCTTGTACGTGAAAGACCCTTTTAAATCACTATCGTGGTCACAAAAATATGGGGTGACAGCAATCTATGCACGCGCACTCTCGCGCGCTGGTTTTATCAGTGTGTTCGTTTGTTGCGCACATGTAGGGCCACCCCCAGTTTACCCTGGTGTATCATATGGCTATGTATTGTCAATATTCTTCTGCGAAATGCTTGTTTTTGGTCGGGGTACACTTACCAGCTTTCCTTCCGAAAACTAGCTTTCTTAGCTCTTCGGGGCCTCGTGTCGCCACAAATCAGGCGCCACACCATCCAAGATGGTGGGAGAGAGTGTATGCATACAGTACGATATTGTCAAGGTGCCGTGGGGTCTTTTACCGTGCAAAGTGGGGGCTGGACGGGGCTGAAAAGGCTCTTTGGCTGGTATCTGGCGCTAAACGGCACCTTTTTCGGGGGGGGGTGGGTATGCATGCACGCACCGAGCTCGGCGCGCTGGTGTTTGTCAGTGTGTTGTTTGTATGCGGCATGTGGGCCCCGCTCCAGTTTGCCTGGTGATCATATGGCTATGTATTGTCAATATTCTTCTGCGCAATGGTTTTTTGTGCGTATACTTACCAGCTTTCCTCCGACAAACAAGCTTTCTTAGCTCTTGGGGGCCCTCGTTCGCCACAAATCAGACGCCACAGCTATCCAAGATGGTGGGAGAGAGTGTATGCATAAGTACGATATTGTCAAGGTGCCGTGGGGTCTTTTACCTGCAAAAGTGCGGGTTGGACGGGGCTGAAAACGGCTCTTTGGCTGGTATCTGGGCTCAAAACGGTACCTTTTTTGGGTGGAAGTGGGTATGCATGCGCGAACGCCTGCGCGCTGGTGTTTGTCAGTGTGTTCGTTTGTATGCGGCATAATGGGCACCCCTCCAGTTTGCCCTGGTGCATCATATGCTTGTATTGTCAATATTCTTTTGCAGCAATGCTTGTTTTTGGTCGGCAGTACACTTTCCACCTTTCACTCCGACAAACTAGTTTCTTAGCTCTTCGGGGCCCTTCGTGTCGCCACAAATCAGACGCCACAGCTATCCAAGATGGTGGGAGAGAGTGTATGCATACAGTACGATATTGTCAAGGTGCCGTGGTCTTTTACCGTGTAAAAGTGGGGGCTGGACGGGCTAAACGGCTATGGCTGGTATCTGGCTCAAAACGGCACCTTTTTCGTGGGGGTGGTATCATGCGCGCACGCGCTCGCGCGCTGGTTTTGTCAGTGTTTCGTTTGTATGGCGCATGTCGGGGCCATCCTCCAGTTTGCCCTGGTGCATCATATGCTGTGTTTGTCAATATCTTCTGCGCAAAGCTTGTTTTTGGTCGCGTACACTTACCACCTTTCACTCCGAACACTAGCTTTCTTACTCTTGGGGCCCTCGTGTCGCACAATTCAGGCGCCACAGCTATCCAAGATGGTGGAGAGAGTGTATCATACAGTACGATATTGTCAAGGTGCCGTGGGGTCTTTACCGTCAAAGTGGGGCTGGACGGGCTAAAAACGGCTCTTTGGCTGGTATCTGGGCTCAAAACGGCACCTTTTTCGGTGGGGTGGGTATGCATGCGCGCACGCGCTCGCGCGCTGGTGTTGTCAGTGTGTCGTTTGTATGCGCGCATGTCGGGCCATCCTCCAGTTTGCCCTGTGCATCATATGGCTATGTATTGTCAATATTCTTCTGCGCAAAGCTGTTTTGGTCGCGTACACTTACCACCTTCACTCGACACACTAGCTTTCTTAGCTCTTGGGGCCCTCGTGTCGCCACAATCAGCGCCACACTATCCAAGATGGTGGGAGAGAGTGTATGCATACAGTACGATATTGTCAAGGTGCCGTGGGTCTTTTACCGTGCAAAGTGGGGGCTGGACGGGGCTAAACGCTCTTGGCTGGTACCTGGGCTCAAACGGCACCTTTTTCGGTGGGGGGTGGGTATGCATGCGCGCACGCGCTCGCGCGCTGGTGTTTGTCAGTGTGTTCGTTTGTATGCGCGCATGTCGGCCATCCTCCAGTTTGCCCTGGTGCATCATATGGCTATGTATTGTCAATATTCTTCTGCGCAAAGCTTGTTTTTGGTCGCGTACACTTACCACCTTCACTCCGACACACTACTTTCTTACTCTTGGGGCCCTCGTGTCGCCACAATTCAGGCGCCACAGCTATCCAAGATGGTGGAGAGAGTGTATGCATACAGTACGATATTGTCAAGGTGCCGTGGGGTCTTTACCGTGCAAAAGTGGGGGCTGGACGGGCTAAACGCTCTTGCTGGTATCTGGGCTCAAAACGGCACCTTTTTCGGGTGGGGGGTGGGTATGCATGCGCGCACGCGCTCGCGCGCTGGTGTTTGTCAGTGTGTTCGTTTGTATGCGCGCATGTCGGGGCCATCCTCCAGTTTGCCCTGGTGCATCATATGGCTATGTATTGTCAATATTCTTCTGCGCAAAGCTTGTTTTTGGTCGCGTACACTTACCACCTTTCACTCCGACACAACTAGCTTTCTTAGCTCTTGGGGGCCCTCGTGTCGCCACAATCAGGCGCCACAGCTATCCAAGATGGTGGGAGAGAGTGTATGCATACAGTACGATATTGTCAAGGTGCCGTGGGGTCTTTTACCGTGCAAAAGTGGGGGCTGGACGGGGCTAAAAACGGCTCTTTGGCTGGTATCTGGGCTCAAAACGGCACCTTTTTCGGGTGGGGGGTGGGTATGCATGCGCGCACGCGCTCGCGCGCTGGTGTTTGTCAGTGTGTTCGTTTGTATGCGCGCATGTCGGGGCCATCCTCCAGTTTGCCCTGGTGCATCATATGGCTATGTATTGTCAATATTCTTCTGCGCAAAGCTTGTTTTTTGGTCGCGTACACTTACCACCTTTCACTCCGAACACTAGCTTTCTTAGCTCTTGGGGCCCTCGTGTCGCCACAAATTCAGGCGCCACAGCTATCCAAGATGGTGGGAGAGAGTGTATGCATACAGTACGATATTGTCCAGGTGCCGTGGGGTCTTTTACCGTGCAAAAGTGGGGGCTGGACGGGGCTAAAAACGGCTCTTTGGCTGGTATCTGGGCTCAAAACGGCACCTTTTTCGGGTGGGGGGTGGGTATGCATGCGCGCACGCGCTCGCGCGCTGGTGTTTGTCAGTGTGTTCGTTTGTATGCGCGCATGTCGGGGCCATCCTCCAGTTTGCCCTGGTGCATCATATGGCTATGTATTGTCAATATTCTTCTGCGCAAAGCTTGTTTTTGGTCGCGTACACTTACCACCTTTCACTCCGACAACACTGCTTTCTTAGCTCTTCGGGGCCCTCGTGTCGCCACAAATCAGGCGCCACAGCTACCAAGATGGGGGAGAGAGTGTATGCATACAGTACGATATTGTCAGGTGCCGTGGGGTCTTTTACCGTGCAAAAGTGGGGCTGGACGGGGCTAAAATCGGCTCTTTGCTGGTATCTGGGCTCAAAACGGCACCTTTTTCGGGTGGGGGGTGGGTATGCATGCGCGCACGCGCTCGCGCGCTGGTGTTTGTCAGTGTGTTCGTTTGTATGCGCGCATGTCGGGGCCATCCTCCAGTTTGCCCTGGTGCATCATATGGCTATGTATTGTCAATATTCTTCTGCGCTAAAGCTTGTTTTTTGGTCGCGTACACTTTACCACCTTTCACTCCGACAACTAGCTTTCTTAGCTCTTCGGGGCCCTCGTGTCGCCACAAATCAGGCGCCACAGCTACCCAAGATGGTGGGAGAGAGTGATGCATACAGTACGATATTGTCAGGTGCCGTGGGGTCTTTTACCGTGCAAAAGTGGGGGCTGGACGGGGCTAAAACGGCTCTTTGCTGGTATCTGGGCTCAAAACGGCACCTTTTTCGGGTGGGGGGTGGGTATGCATGCGCGCAACGCCGCTCGCGCGCTGGTGTTTGTCAGTGTGTTCGTTTGTATGCGCGCATGTCGGGGCCATCCTCCAGTTTGCCCTGGTGCATCATATGGCTATGTATTGTCAATATTCTTCTGCGCAAAGCTTGTTTTTGGTCGCGTACACTTACCACCTTTCACTCCGACACACTAGCTTTCTTAGCTCTTCGGGGCCCTCGTGTCGCCACAATTCAGGCGCCACAGCTATCCAAGATGGTGGGAGAGAGTGTATGCATACAGTACGATATTGTCAAGGTGCCGTGGGGTCTTTTACCGTGCAAAAGTGGGGGCGGACGGGGCTAAAAACGGCTCTTTGGCTGGTATCTGGGCTCAAAACGGCACCTTTTTCGGGGGGGGTGGGTATGCATGCGCGCACGCGCTCGCGCGCTGGTGTTTGTCAGTGTGTTCGTTTGTATGCGCGCATGTCGGGGCCATCCTCCAGTTTGCCCTGGTGCATCATATGGCTATGTATTGTCAATATTCTTCTGCGCAAAGCTTGTTTTTGGTCGCGTACACTTACCACCTTTCACTCCGAGACACTAGCTTTCTTAGCTCTTGGGGGCCCTCGTGTCGCCACAATCAGGCGCCACAGCTATCCAAGATGGTGGGAGAGAGTGTATGCATACAGTACGATATTGTCAAGGTGCCGTGGGGTCTTTTACCGTGCAAAAGTGGGGGCTGGACGGGGCTAAAAACGGCTCTTTGGCTGGTATCTGGCTCAAAACGGCACCTTTTTCGGGTGGGGGGTGGGTATGCATGCGCGCACGCGCTCGCGCGCTGGTGTTTGTCAGTGTGTTCGTTTGTATGCGCGCATGTCGGGGCCATCCTCCAGTTTGCCCTGGTGCATCATATGGCTATGTATTGTCAATATTCTTCTGCGCAAAGCTTGTTTTGGTCGCGTACACTTACCACCTTTCACTCCGAGACACTAGCTTTCTTAGCTCTTGGGGGCCCTCGTGTCGCCACAATTCAGGCGCCACAGCTATCCAAGATGGTGGGAGAGAGTGTATGCATACAGTACGATATTGTCAGGTGCCGTGGGGTCTTTTACCGTGCAAAAGTGGGGGCTGGACGGGGCTAAAAACGGCTCTTTGGCTGGTATCTGGGCTCAAAACGGCACCTTTTTCGGGTGGGGGTGGGTATGCATGCGCGCACGCGCTCGCGCGCTGGTGTTTGTCAGTGTGTTCGTTTGTATGCGCGCATGTCGGGGCCATCCTCCAGTTTGCCCTGGTGCATCATATGGCTATGTATTGTCAATATTCTTCTGCGCAAAGCTTGTTTTTGGTCGCGTACACTTACCACCTTTCACTCCGAACACTAGCTTCTTAGCTCTTGGGGCCCTCGTGTCGCCACAATTCAGGCGCCACAGCTATCCAAGATGGTGGGAGAGAGTGTATGCATACAGTACGATATTGTCAAGGTGCCGTGGGGTCTTTTACCGTGCAAAAGTGGGGGCTGGACGGGGCTAAAAACGGCTCTTTGGCTGGTACTGGGCTCAAAACGGCACCTTTTTCGGTGGGGGGTGGGTATGCATGCGCGCACGCGCTCGCGCGCTGGTGTTTGTCAGTGTGTTCGTTTGTATGCGCGCATGTCGGGGCCATCCCCAGTTTGCCCTGGTGCATCATATGGCTAGTATTGTCAATATTCTTCTGCGCAAAGCTTGTTTTTGGTCGCGTACACTTACCACCTTTCACTCCGGACACTAGCTTTCTTAGCTCTTGGGGGCCCTCGTGTCGCCACAATCAGGCGCCACAGCTATCCAAGATGGTGGGAGAGAGTGTATGCATACAGTACGATATTGTCAGTGCCGTGGGGTCTTTTACCGTGCAAAAGTGGGGGCGGACGGGGCTAAAAACGGCTCTTTGGCTGGTATCTGGGCTCAAAACGGCACCTTTTTCGGGTGGGGGGTGGGTATGCATGCGCGCACGCGCTCGCGCGCTGGTGTTGTCAGTGTGTTCGTTTGTATGCGCGCATGTCGGGGCCATCCTCCAGTTTGCCCTGGTGCATCATATGGCTATGTATTGTCAATATTCTTCTGCGCAAAGCTTGTTTTTGGTCGCGTACACTTACCACCTTTCACTCCGAGACACTAGCTTTCTTAGCTCTTGGGGCCCTCGTGTCGCCACAAATCAGGCGCCACAGCTATCCAAGATGGTGGGAGAGAGTGTATGCATACAGTACGATATTGTCAAGGTGCCGTGGGGTCTTTTACCGTGCAAAAGTGGGGGCTGGACGGGGCTAAAAACGGCTCTTTGGCTGGTATCTGGGCTCAAAACGGCACCTTTTTCGGGTGGGGGGTGGGTATGCATGCGCGCACGCGCTCGCGCGCTGGTGTTTGTCAGTGTGTTCGTTTGTATGCGCGCATGTCGGGGCCATCCTCCAGTTTGCCCTGGTGCATCATATGGCTATGTATTGTCAATATTCTTCTGCGCAAAGCTTGTTTTTGGTCGCGTACACTTACCACCTTTCACTCCGACAACTAGCTTTCTTAGCTCTTGGGGGCCCTCGTGTCGCCACAAATCAGGCGCCACAGCTATCCAAGATGGTGGGAGAGAGTGTATGCATACAGTACGATATTGTCAAGGTGCCGTGGGGTCTTTTACCGTGCAAAAGTGGGGGCTGGACGGGGCTAAAAAACGGCTCTTTGGCTGGTATCTGGGCTCAAAACGGCACCTTTTTCGGGTGGGGGGTGGGTATGCATGCGCGCACGCGCTCGCGCGCTGGTGTTTGTCAGTGTGTTCGTTTGTATGCGCGCATGTCGGGGCCATCCTCCAGTTTGCCCTGGTGCATCATATGGCTATGTATTGTCAATATTCTTCTGCGCAAAGCTTGTTTTTGGTCGCGTA
>CM060343.1:5260881-5288381 GCA_030674155.1 Stramonita haemastoma
TTCCCAGTTTGCCCTGGTGCTCATATGGCTATTTATTGTCAATATTCTTCGCGCAAAACTTGTTTTTTGGTGCGTACACTTACCCCTTTCACCCGAAACTACTTTCTTAGCCTTGGGGGGCCCTCGTGTCGCCACAATTCAGCGCCACAGCTATCCAAGATGGTGGGAGAGAGTGTATGCATACAGTACATATTGTCAAGGTGCCGTGGGGGCTTTTACCCTGCAAAATGGGGGGGGGACGGGGCTAAAAAAGGCTCTTTGGCTGGTATCGGGGTCAAAAACGGCACCTTTTTCGGGTGGGGGGGGGTATGAAGCGCGCACGCCCCTCGCGCGCTGGTGTTTGTCAGGTGTTCGTTTGTATGCGGCATGTCGGGGGGCCTCCTCCAGTTTGCCCGGTGCTCAATGGCTTGATGCAATATTTTTCTGCGCAAAACTTGTTTTTGGCCGGGACACTTACCACCTTTCACTCCCCAAACTAGCTTTTTAGCTCTTGGGCCCCCGTGTCGCCACAAAACAGGCGCCCCAGCTATCCAAAATGGGGGGAGAGGTGTATTCTACTTGATATTGCAAGGGCCGTGGGGCTTTTACCTTTCAAAAGTGGGGGGGGACGGGGCTAAAACGCTCTTTGCTGGTATTGGGTCAAAACGGCACCTTTTTTGGGTGGGGGGTGGGTATGCATGCGCGCACGCGCTCGCGCGCTGGTGTTTGCAGTGTTTCGTTTGTTCGCGCAGTCGGGGCCATCTCCAGTTTGCCCTGGGGCTCTTTTGGTATGTATTGTCAATATTTTTCTGCCAAAGCTTGTTTTTGGTGCGTACACTTTCCCCCCTTTCACTCCCAGAAACCCAGCTTTCTAGCTCCTTTGGGGGCCCTCTGCGCCACAAAACAGGCGCCCCCGCTATCCAATGGGGGGAGAGGTTATCATACAGTACAAAAGTCAAGGTGCCGTGGGGGGCTTTTACGTGCAAAAAAGGGGGGGGGGACGGGGCTAAAAACGGGCCTTTGGTGTATCTGGCTCAAAACGGCACCTTTTTCGGGGGGGGGGGGGTTGCATGCGCGCACGCCGCCGCGCGTGGTGTTTGTCATGTGTTTTTTGTATGCGCGCATGTCGGGGCCTCCTCCAGTTTGCCCTGGTGCATCATATGGCTATGATTGTCAATAAATTCTTCCCAAAGCTTTTTTTTGGTGCGTACACTTACCCCCTTTCCTCCCGGCAAAAAGCTTTCTTGCTCTTGGGGGCCTGTGTGCCCACAAATTTTGGGGCCACGCTACCAAGTGGTGGGAGGAGTGATGCTACATTCGATATTTCAAAGGGGCCTTTGGGGCTTTTACCGTGCAAAAGTGGGGGGGACGGGGCTAAAAAAGGCTCTTTGGCTGGTATCTGGGGTCAAAAACGGCACCTTTTTTGGGTGGGGGGGGGGGTATATGCGCGCACGCGCTCGCGCGCTGGTGTTTTTTTCATGTGTTCGTTTGATGCGCGCAGTCGGGGCCATCCTCCAGTTTTCCCTGGTGCATATATGGTAGTATTGTCAATATTCTTCTCCAAAGCTTGTTTTTTGGTGCGTACACTTTCCCCCTTTCATCCAGAACTAGCTTCTTAGCTCTTGGGGGGGCCCCTGTCGCCAAATCAGGCCCACAGCTATCCAAAAATGGGGGGAGAGAGTGTATGCATACAGTCCCCTATTTCAAGGTGCCGGGGGTCTTTTACCGTAAAAGTGGGGGCGGAGGGGGTAAAAAAGGGGTCTTGGCTGGATCTGGGCTCAAAACGGCACCTTTTTCGGGTGGGGGGTGGGTTTGCATGCGCGCACGCGCTCGCGCGCTGGGTTTTGTCGTGTGTTCGTTTGTATGCGCGCATGTCGGGGCCCTCCCCGTTTGCCCTGGGGCAAACATATGGCTATGTATTGTCAAAATTCTTCGCGCAAAGCTTGTTTTTGGTGCGTACACTTACCCCTTTCACTCCGAAACTTTTCTTTCTTTGGGGGGCCCCCGTTCGCCCACAATCAGGGGCCACGCTATCCAAGATGGGGGGGGAAAAATGGGATGCAACATACGATATTGTCAAGGGGCCGTGGGGGGCTTTTTTCCCTGCAAAAGTGGGGGGGGGACGGGGCTAAAAAGGTCTTTGGCTGGTATCTGGGCTCAAAACGGCACCTTTTTTGGGTGGGGGGGGGGTAGCTGCGCGCAGCGCTCGCGCGCTGGTGTTTGTCAGTGTGTTCGTTTTTTAGCGCGCCATGTCGGGGCCATCCCCCAGTTTGCCCCCGGTGCATCAATGGGGTATTTTTGTCAAAATTCTTCGCGCAAAGCTTGTTTTTGGTGCGTACACTACCACCTTTCCTCCGAAACTAGCTTTCTTAGCTCTTGGGGGGCCCCCGTGTCGCCACAATTCAGCGCCACAGCATCCCAAAATGGTGGGGGAGAGTGTATGCTACAGTAACATATTGTCAAGGGCCGGGGGTCTTTTACCGGCAAAAGTGGGGGGACGGGGGTAAAAAAAGTTTTTGCTGGTTCTGGGGGTCAAAACGGCACCTTTTTCGGGGGGGGGTGGGTACCTGCGCGCACGCGCCGCGCGCTGGTGTTTGTCAGTGTTTTGTTGACCGGGATTCGGGGGCCATCCCCCAGTTTGCCCTGGTGCATCATATGGGTATTATGTCAATATTTTTCTGCCAAAGCTTGTTTTGGTGCGTACACTTACCCCTTTTCCTCCCCAAAACTAGCTTTCTTAGCTCTGGGGGCCCTCGTGTCGCCACAACAGCGCCCCAGCTACCAAGATGGTGGGGGGAGAAGGGGTTTGCATACAGTAGATATTGTCAAGGTGCCGTGGGGGCTTTTTACCCTGCAAAAGTGGGGCGGACGGGGGTAAAAAAAAGGCTCTTTGGTGGTATCTGGGGTCAAAAACGGGGGACCTTTTCGGGGGGGGGTGGTTCAGCGCGCACGCGCTCGCGCGGGTGTTTGTCTGTGTTCGTTTGTAGCGGCATGTCGGGGCCATCACCTTTTTCCCTGGGGCTTTAAAGGCTATGTATTGTCAAAAATTTTCTCGCAAAGTTGTTTTTGGGGCGTACACTTACCACCCTTTTACTCCAAAACTAGCTTTCTTAGCTCTTGGGGGCCCTCGGTTCGCCACAATTTAGGGGCCCCGCTACCAAATGGTGGGAGAGAGTGTATGCTACAGTACGTTTGTCAAGGTGCCTGGGGTCTTTTACCGGCAAAAATTGGGGGGGGACGGGGCAAAAAAAACTCTTTGGGGGGTTCTGGGCTCAAAACGGCACCTTTTTCGGGGGGGGGTGGATGCATGCGCGCACGCGCCCGCCTGGTGTTTTGTCAGTGTTTGTTTGATGCCGGGATGTCCGGGGGCCCCTCCAGTTTGCCCTGGGCTCTATGGTAGTATTGTCAATATTTTCTGCGCAAAAATTGTTTTTTTGGGGCGTACACTTTCCACCTTTCACTCCGAAACTAGCTTTCTTAGCTTTGGGGCCCCCGTGTGCCACAAATCAGGCGCCACATTTTCCCAAAAGGGGGGAGAGAGTGTATGCTACGTACGTATTGTCGGGTCCCGTGTGGTCTTTTACCGTGCAAAAGTGGGGGCGGGGCGGGGGTAAAAAAGGCTCTTTGGCTGGTAATGGGCTCAAAACGGCACCTTTTTCGGGTGGGGGGGTGGGTTTTGCTGCGCGCACGCGCTCGCGCTGGGGTTTTTCAGTGTGTTGTTTGTATGCGGCATGTCGGGGCCATCCTCCCCGTTTGCCTGGGCATCATTGGGCCCAGTATGCAATATTCTTCTGCGCAAAGCTTTTTTTGGGCCCCTACACTTACCACCTTTTTACTCCGAAACTAGTTTTCTTTGCCTTGGGGGCCCCGTGTCGCCACCCAATTTAGGCGCCACGTATCCAAAATGGGGGGGAGAAGTGTTGCATACATTTCGATATTGTCAAGGGCCCTGGGGTCTTTTACCGGCAAAAGTGGGGGCGGACGGGCTAAAAAGGGTCTTTGGGTGGTTCTGGGCTCAAAAAAGGACCTTTTTTCGGGTGGGGGGTGGGTATGCATGCGCGACGCCTCGCGCGCCCGGGTTTGTCTTTTGGGTTTGTTTGTATCGCCAGTCGGGGCCATCCCCCATTTGCCCGGTGCTCATATGGCTATGTATTTTCAATATTCTTCTGCGCAAAGCTTGTTTTTGGGGGGCGTACACTTACCCCCCTTTTACTCCCAAACTAGCTTCTTAGCTCTTGGGGGGCCCCCTTTTCGCCACAATTTTAGGCGCCACAGCTATCAAGATGGTGGGAGAGAGTGTATGCATACAGCATATTGTCAAATTGCCGTGGGTCTTTTTCCCTGCAAAAGTGGGGGCGGAGGGGGTAAAAACGGTCTTTGGCTGGTATCTGGGCTCAAAACGGCACCTTTTTTGGGTGGGGGGGGGGTATGCAGCGCGCACCGCTCGCGCGCTGGTTTTGTCAGTGTGTTCGTTTGTTGCCGCTGGGCGGGGGGCCCTCCTCCATTTGCCCTGGTGCATCATATGGCATGTATTTTTCAAATTCTTCTGCGCAAAGCTTGTTTTGGTGCGTACACTTACCACCTTTTCCTCCCAAACTACTTTCTTAGCTCTTGGGGCCCCCGTTTCGCCACAATTCAGGCCCAAGTATCCAAGATGGTGGGAGGAGTGTATGCATACGACATATTGTCAAAGGTGCCGTGGGGGCTTTACCCCTGCAAAAGTGGGGGCGGACGGGGCAAAACGGTCTTGGCTGGTATCTGGGCTCAAAACGGCACCTTTTTTTTGGGGGGGGGGTGGGAGCATGCGGCCGCGCTCGCGCGCGGGTGTTGTCAGTGTTTCGTTTTTTTGCGCGCATGTCGGGGGCCCTCCTCCATTGCCCGGTGCTCATAGGCTATTATTTGTCAATTCTTCTGCGCAAAACTTTTTTTTGGGTGCGTACACTTACCACCTTTCACCCAAAACAAAAATTTTAGCTCTTGGGGCCCCCTGTCCCACAATTTACCCCAGCACCAAAAGGTGGGGAGAAGTGTATGCATACAGTACGATATTGTCAAGGTGCCGTGGGGGCTTTCCCCTGCAAAAGTGGGGGCGGGGCGGGGCTAAAAACGGGTCTTTTGGCTGGATCTGGGCTCAAAACGGCCTTTTTCGGGGGGGGGGGGGGGTATGCATGCCGCAGCGCTCGCGCGCTGGTGTTTGCCCTGTGTTCTTTGTAGCGCGCATTGTCCCCCGGGCCCTCCTCCCGTTTGCCCCTGGTGTCATATGGCTATGTATTTCAAAAAATTTTTCTGCGCAAAGCTTGTTTTTGGGGCGTACACTTACCCCTTTCACTCCGAAACTAGCTTTTTAGCTCTTGGGGGGCCCCCGTGTCGCCCAATTTAGGGGCCCAGCTATCCAAAATGGTGGGAGAGAGTGTATGCAACAGACAATTTCAAGGTGCCGTGGGTCTTTTACCGGCAAAGTGGGGGGGGGGACGGGGCTAAAAAAGGCTCTTTGGCTGGGATTTTTGGGGTCAAAACGGCACCTTTTTCGGGTGGGGGGTGGGTATGCATGCGCGCACGCGCTCGCGCGTGGGGTTTGTCCCGTGGCGTTTGTATGCGCGCATTCGGGGGCCCTCCTCCAGTTTGCCCTGGGATCATATGGCAGTATTGCAAATTCTTCGGGGGCAAAGCTTTTTTTTTGGGCGACACTTACCACCTTTCCCCTCCGAAAAACTCTTTCTTGCTCTTGGGGGGCCCCCGTGTCGCCCCCAAATTTTAGGGGGCCCCCAGCTTCCAAGTGGGGGGAGAGTGTAAGCTAAGTACGATATTGCAAAGGGGCCGTGGGGTCTTTTACCGTGCAAAAGTGGGGGCGGACGGGGTAAAAAAAGGGTTCTTTGGGGTGGTAACTGGGCTCAAAACGGGACCTTTTTTTGGGGGGGGGTTGGGTATGCATGCGCGCACGCGCCCTCGCGCGCTGGTGTTTGTCAGTGTGTTGTTTGTAGCGCGCATTCGGGGCCATCCTCCAGTTTGCCCGGGGCATCATATGGCTATTTATTGTCAAATTTTTTCGCGCAAAGCTTGTTTTTTGGGGGTAACTTACCACCTTTCACTCCGAAACTACTTTCTTCTCTTGGGGGGTCGTGTCGCCACAAATTTAGGCGCCACAGCTTCCAAAATGGTGGGGGAGTGTAAGCATACAGTACGAATTGCAAGGTGCCCTGGGGGGCTTTTACCCTGCAAAAGTGGGGGTGGGACGGGCTAAAAAAGGGTCTTTGGCTGGTATCTGGGGTCAAAACGGGACCTTTTTCGGGTGGGGGTGGGTATCATCGCGCACGCGCTCGCGCGTGGGGTTTGTCAGTGTGTTCGTTTGTATGCGCGCATGTCGGGGGCCCTCCTCCGTTTTCCCTGGTGCATCATATGGCTATGTATTTTCAATATTCTTCTGCCAAACTTTTTTTTGGTGCGTACCTACCACCTTCACTCCGGGGCATAGCTTTTCTTATCTTGGGGGGCCCCCGTGTCGCCCCAATTTAGGCGCCACACTATCCAAGATGGTGGAGAGAGTTATGCATACATACATATTGTCAAGGTGCCGTGGGGGGCTTTTACCGTCAAAAGTGGGGGGGACGGGGCTAAAAACGCTCTTTGGCTGGTATTGGGGTCAAAAAGGCACCTTTTTCGGGGGGGGGGTGGGTAGCATGCGCGCACGCGTCGCGCGCGGGGGTTTGTCAGTGTGTTCGTTTTTTATGCGCGCATGTCGGGGCCATCCTCCATTTTTCCCTGGTGCATCATATGGCTATGAGTCAATATTCTTCTGCCAAAGCTTTTTTTTGGGGCGTCACTTCCCCTTTTACTCCGGAAAACACTTTCTTAGCTCTTGGGCCCTGTGTCGACAATCAGGGCCACGCTATCCAAGATGGTGGGAGAAGTGTATGATAAGTACGATATTGTCAAGGTGCCGTGGGGGGGCTTTTACCGTGCAAAATGGGGGCGGACGGGGCTAAAAAAAGCTCTTTGGCTGGGATCTGGGCCAAAAAGGCAACCCCCTTTTTTGGGTGGGGGGGGTGGGGATGCATGCGCGCACGCGCTCGCGCCTGGGTTGTCAGTGTGTTCGTTTGTATGCGCGCATGTCGGGGCCACCTCCAGTTTGCCCTGGGGCATCAATTTTGGGTATGTATTTCAAATTCTTCTGCGCAAAACTTTTTTTTGTGCGTACACTTACCACCTTTCACTCCGAAACTGCTTTCTTAGCTTTGGGGGGCCCCGTGTCGCCACAAATTTAGGCGCCACCGCTATCCCGATGGGGAGAGAGTGTATGCATACAGTACGATATTGTAAGTGCCGTGGGGTCTTTTTCCGTGCAAAAGTGGGGGCGGACGGGCTAAAACGGGCCTTTGGCTGGTATCTGGGCTCAAAACGGGACCTTTTTCGGGGGGGGGGTGGGTATCATGCGCCACCCTCGCGCGCTGGTGTTTGTCAGTGTGTTCGTTTGTATGCGCGATGTCGGGGCCCTCCCCATTTGCCCTGGTGCAACAATGGCTATGTTTGTCAATATTTTTTGCGCAAAGCTTGTTTTTGGTGCGTTTTCACTTTCCCCCCCTTTCACTCCGAAATCTTTCTTTGCTCTTGGGGGGCCCGTGCGCCACAAACAGGCGCCACAGTATCCAAGATGGTGGGAGAGTGTATGATAAGTACGATATTGTCAAGGGGCCGTGGGGGCTTTTACCCCCGCAAAAGTGGGGGTGGACGGGGGTAAAAAAGGCTCTTTGGCTGGGAAACTGGCTCAAAAGGCACCTTTTTTTTTTTTTTTTTGGGGTGGGGGGGGGGTATGCATGCGCGCACGCGCTCGCGCGCTGGTGTTTGTCAGTGTGTTGTTTGTAGCCGCATGTCGGGGCCATCCTCCGTTTGCCCCGTGCATCATATGGCATGTATTGTCAATTTTTTGCGCAAAGCTTGTTTTTGGGCGAAAACTTACCCCTTTCACCCCGAAAACTACTTTCTTAGCTCTTTGGGGCCCTTGTGCCACAATTTAGGCGCCCCCCTATCCAAAATGGGGGAGAGAGTGATCAAACAGACGATATTGTCGGTGCCGTGGGCTTTTTTCCGTGCAAAATGGGGGGGACGGGGCTAAAAACGGCTCTTTGGCTGGTTCTGGGTCAAAACGGCCCTTTTTCGGGGGGGGGTGGGTAGCATGCCGCACGCGCTCGCGCGCTGGGGTTTGTCAGTGTTGTTTGTTTTTGGCGCATGGGGGCCTCCTCCAGTTTTCCTGGTGCATCATATGGGTATGTTTGTCAATATTCTTCTGGGCCAAAGCTTTTTTTGGGGGGCCCTACACTTACCACCTTTCACCCGAAACTACTTTTCTTTGCTCTTGGGGCCCTGTGTCGCCACAATTTAGGGGCCCGCATCCAAGATGGGGAGAGAGTGTAAAGCATACAGTACGATATTGTCAAGGGGCCTGGGGTCTTTTACCTGCAAAAGTGGGGGGGGAGGGGCTAAAAAAGGCTCTTTGGCTGGTATCTGGCTCAAAACGGCACCTTTTTTGGGTGGGGGGTGGGGATTTCATGCGCGCACGCGCTCGCGCGCGGTGTTTGCAGTGTGTTGTTTTATGCGCCATGTCGGGGGGATCCTCCCTTTGCCCTGGTGCTCAAAAGGGTATGTATTGTCAAAATTTTCTGCGCAAGCTTGTTTTTGTGCGTACACTTACCACCCTTTTACTCCCAAAACTAGCTTTCTATCTTGGGGGGCCCCCGGTCGCCCAACAGGGGCCCAGCTATCCAAGATGGTGGGAAAGTGTATCATACATACGTATTGTCAAGGTGCCCTGGGGGCTTTTACCGTGCAAAAGTGGGGGGGACGGGCTAAAACGGCTTTTTGGCTGGTATCCTGGCTCAAAACGGCACCTTTTTGGGGGGGGGGGGGTAGCATCGCGCACGCGCTCGCGCGCTGGGGTTTGTCATGTGTTCGTTTTTATGCGCGCATGTCGGGGCCATCCTCCATTTGGGTGCATCATAGGCTATGTATTGTCAATTTTTCTGCGCAAAGCTTGTTTTTGGTGCTACCTTCCACCTTTCCTCCGAAACTAGCTTTTTACTCTTGGGGGCCCCTGTCGCCACAAAACAGGCCCACAGCTATCCAAGATGGTGGGGAGAGTGTATGCTACAGTCATATTGTCAAGGTGCCGTGGGGTCTTTTACCGGCAAAAGTGGGGGCGGAGGGGCCCAAAAAAGGCTTTTGGCTGGGTTCTGGGCTCAAAACGGCACCTTTTTGGGGGGGGGGGTGGGTATTTCAGCGCGCACCGCTCGCGCGCTGGTTTTTTTCAGGGTTCGTTTTATCCGCATGTCGGGGGCCCTCCCCCAGTTTGCCCGGGGGCATCATATGGCTAGTTGTCAAAATTTTTTTCGCAAAGCTTGTTTTTGGGGGGTACACTTTCCCCTTTCACTCCGGGAAACTAGCTTTCTTAGCTTTTGGGCCCTCGGTCGCCACAATTTAGGGGCCCCAGCTATCCCAAAATGGTGGGGGAGAGTGTAGCATCAGTACATATTGCAAAGGGTGGGGGGGTCTTTTCCGTGCAAAAGGGGGGCGGGGCGGGGCTAAAAAAAGGCCTTTGCTGGTATCTGGCTCAAAACGGCACCTTTTTCGGGGGGGGGGGTGGGTAGCATGCCGCACGCGCTCGCGCGCCCCTGGGGGTTTTTTCTTTTTGTTCTTTTGTATGCGCCATGTGGGGCCCTCCTCCAGTTTTTCCCTGGTGCATCTATGGCTAGTATTGTCAAATTCTTTTTGCCAAAGCTTGTTTTTGGGGCGACCTTTCCACCTTTCACTCCCAAAACTAGCTTTTTTACTCTTGGGGGCCCTCGTGTCGCCACAATTTAGGCGCCACAGCTATCCAAGATGGGGGGAGAGAGTTTATGCATTCAGTACGATATTGTCAAGGTGCCGTGGGGTCTTTTTCCGTGCAAAAGTGGGGGCGGGGCGGGGCTTAAAAAAAGGCTCTTTGGCTGGTACTGGGGCCCAAAAGGGACCTTTTTTGGGGGGGGGTGGGTATGCATGCCGCACGCGCTCGCGCGCTGGTGTTTTTCGTGTGTCGTTTGTACGCGCAGTCGGGGGCCCCCTCCGTTTGCCCCGGTGCACATATGGCTATGTATTTTTCAATATTCTTCTGCGCCCAAAACTTTTTTTTTTGGGGCGTAACTTACCCCCCTTTCACCCGGGCATACTTTCTTTGCTCTTGGGGCCCTCGTGTCGCCCCCAAAAAAAGGGCCCACAGCTACCAAGATGGTGGGAAGGGATTTCATACAGTACGATATTGTCAAGGTGCCGTGGGGTCTTTTACCGTGCAAAAGTGGGGGGGGGACGGGCTAAAAACGGCTTTTGGCTGTATCGGGGGTCAAAACGGCACCTTTTTTGGGGGGGGGGGTGGGTTGCATCGCGCACGCGCTCGCGCGTGGGTTTGTCAGTTTTTGGTTCGTTTTTTATCGCGCATGTCGGGGCCATCCCCCAGTTTGCCTGGTCATCAAGGCAGTTTTGTCAATATTCTTCTGCGAAAGCTTGTTTTTTGGGGCTCACTTCCCCCTTTCACCCGACAAACTTTTAAAACTTCTTGGGGGCCCTCGTGTGCCACAAAACAGGCGCCACAGCTATCCAAGATGGTGGGAGAGGTGTATGTACAGTACGAATTTCAAGGGCCGTGGGGGCTTTTACCCTGCAAAAGTGGGGGGCGGACGGGCTAAAAAAAAGGCTCTTTGGCTGGTTCTGGGCCAAAACGGCACCTTTTTCGGGTGGGGGGTGGGTAGCATCGCGCACGGCTCGCGCCCTTTGGGTTTGTCATGTGTTCGTTTGTAGCGCGCTTTCGGGGGCCCTCCCCCTTTGCCCTGGTGATCTATGGCATTATTGTCAATATTCTTCTGCGCAAAGCTTGTTTTTGGTGGTACACTTACCCCCTTTCACTCCCCAAACTACTTTTTTACTCTTGGGGGGGGCCCTGGTTTGCCACAATTTAGGCGCCACAGCAAACCAAGATGGGGGGGAGAGTGTATGCAACGAAAGATTTTTCAAGGTGCCGTGGGGCTTTTACCGGCAAAAGTGGGGGGGGCGGGGCTAAAAAAAGGCTCTTTGGGGTGGTATCTGGGCTCAAAACGGGACCTTTTTTGGGGGGGGGGGGGGGTTGCATGCGCCCACCCCTCGCGCGCTGGGTTTGTCATGTGTTGTTTGTATGCGCGCATGTCGGGGCCATCCTCCAGTTTGCCCTGGTCTCATATGGCTATGTATTTCAATATTTTCCCTTTGCGCAAAGCTTGTTTTTGGTGGACACTTTCCACCTTTCACTCCGGAAAATAATTTTTCTCTTGGGGGGGCCCCGTGTCGCCAAATTTTAGGCGCCACATCCCGAAGGGGGGGGAGAGAGTGTTTGCATTTTCAGTACGAATTGGGCAAGGGCCTGGGGTCTTTTTAAACCCTGCAAAAAGGGGGGCTTTGGGGCGGGGCTAAAACGGCTCTTTTTGGCTGGTAGGGAAAACGGACCCCTTTTTTTGGTGGGGGGGGGTATGAAAAAAGGGGAGGGGGGGGGGGGGTCGTGTTTCGTTTTTTATCCGCATGTCGGGGATCCCCAGGCCCTGGGGGCATCATATGGCTTTATTGTCAAAAATTTTTCTCGCAAAGCTTGTTTTTTTGGGGGGTACACTTACCACCTTCATCCGAAACTACTTTTTTTTTGCCTTGGGGCCCCGGGGGAAATTTTTGGAAGTAAAGATGGGGAGAGGTGTATGCATACATACGATTTGTCAAGGGGCCTGGGGGGCTTTTACCGGCAAAAAGGGGGGTTTTGGGGGGGGCAAAAAAAAGGTTTTTTTTGGGTTTTGGGGGGGAAAAAGGGGGGGGGGGGGGGGGGGTGCATGCGCGCACGCGCCGGGGGTGGGGTTTTTTCAGGGGGGAGTTTTTTGGGGATGGGGGGGGAATTAGTTTGGGGGGGATTTTGGATGTATTTTTTAAAATTTCCTTTTAAAGGTTTTGGGGGGAATTATTAAAATAAAAATAGCTTTTTTAGCTCTTGGGGGCCCCGGGAAATTTAGGGAAGTTCCAAAAGGTGGGAAAGTTGTATGCATACAGACATATTTTTAATTTCCGTGGGGGGCTTTTACCGTCAAAAAATGGGGGGGAGGGGGAAAAGGGTTTTGGGGAGGGTAAAAAAATTTTTGGGGGGGGGGGTAGATGGGAGGGGCGCTGTGTTTGTCATGTTTTTCGTTTGTATCGCGCATGCGGGGGCCATCCCCCCAGTTTGCCCTGGGGGATCATTGGGAGTTTTTAAAATTTTTGGAAAGTTTGTTTTTGGTCCAAAATTAAAACCTTTCACTCCGAAAAACACTTTCTTAGCTCTTGGGCCCTCGGTCGCCACAATTTGGGCCCCAAGCATAAGAGGGGGGAGAGAGGTATGCAACAGTACGGTTTGTCAAGGGGGCCGGGGGGGTTTTTGGGGAAAAATGGGGGCGGACGGGCTAAAACGGGTTTTGGCTGGTTTTTGGGCTCAAAACGGCACCTTTTTTGGGTGGGGGGGGGGGGGTATGCATCGCCACGGGGGGGGGGGGGGGGTTTTTTGGGGGGGGAAGGGGGGGGGATTTGTTTTGGGGGGGGGATATTGGATGTTTTTTAAATTTTTGGGGGGCGCAAAGGGGGGGGGGTAATTAATTATTTGGGGGAAAAAGTTTTAGTTGGGGGGGGCGAAAATAGGGGGATTAAATTTGGGGGGGGTGATGAAAGTGATTTTTTAAGGGCCCTGGGGTCTTTTTACCGTCAAAAATGGGGGGGGGAGGGTAAAAACGGGGTCTTTTGGCTGGATTGGGGAAAAAAAGGCACCTTTTTTCGGGGGGGGGGGGGTTATGGATGGGGCGCTCGCGCGCGGGTTTTCAGGGTTTTGGTTGTATGCCGGGGTTTTCGGGGGGACCTATTTTTTGGGGATCATATGGCTTTATGAATTTTTTGGAAAAGGGGGCAAAAACCCCCCTTTTTGGGGTTTTTTTGGGGGGGGTAAAAAGGGGAATAAAAAAGGGGGGGAGGAAATTTTCATAAGAGAAGTAAGGGGGGGGGGAAAAAATGGGGGGGAGGGGAAATTTTGGTGGAAATTGGGGAAAAAAGGAGGGGGGGGGTGGGTATGATGGGAGGTTTTGGGTGGTGGCGTGGTTCTTTTACGGCAGTGGGGCCCTTTGGCCCGGGATTTTTTAGCTTTTTTTGCCGGGTGTTTTTTGGAAATTTCAAACTGGGAAAAAATTTCAGGGGGGTGTGTGAAAATGGGAAATTTGGGGGGAAAAAAAAGACGAAAGCAAGGGGGGGGGGGGAAAAAGGGGGGGACGGGGGAAAAAAGGGTTTTGGTGGATTGGGAAAAGGGGTTTTTGGGGGGGGGGGAGATGGGGGGGGGTGGTTTTTTTGGGGGGGGTTGGGAGGGGGGGGAAAGGGGGGTATAGGTAGTTTTTAAAAGCGAAATGTTTTTTTGGGGAAATTAATTTTTTTGACTCTTGGGGGCCCCCGGGGGAAAATTTGGGAATAAAATGGTGGGGAGAGTGGATGCAACAGTCGGGTTTTTTCAAGGTGCCGGGGTCTTTTAGTGGTGGGGGGGGAGGGGCAAAAGGGAAGGGGGGAGGGGCTAAAGACCTTTTTTTGGGGGGGGGGGGGGTTCATGCGCCAGGTCGGCGTGGGTTTTGGGGGGGTTTTTACCCCTTGGGGGTTATTTGTGGGAAAGGGAGAGAAAAGGAAGGTTTTTGGGGGAAAAAGGGGAAAAGTTTTTGCTTTGGGGGCCCCTTCGAAAACAGGGTTTTGGGGGGGAAGTTATCTCCCGAAAGAAGTAAGGTGGGGGGAGGAAAAAGGGGGGGGGAGGGGAAAAATTTTTGGTGGTTTTGGAAAAAAGATTTTTGGGTGGGGGGTGGGTTGGGGGGGGGGTTTTTTTGTAGTGTGGGGTTGGGGAAGGGGGAAGGGGGTTAGGGTTTTTTATTTTTTGGGGTTTTTGGGGGGAATTTTTCCCCTTTTTACAAAATGTTTCAGGGGGTGTGTGCCAAATTTAGGGGAAAGATCCAGTGGGGGGGGGGGTTTTGAATATTTTGGGGGCCGTGGGGAAGTGAAAAAAGGGGGGGAGGGGAAAAGGGGGGGTTTCGGGCTCAAAAGGGATTTTTTGGGGGGGGTGGGGTTTCAGGGGGTGGGTGGTGTTTGTCGGGGGTTTTTAGGGGGTGGGGGGCCATTCCTCCGGGCCCGGGGGTTTTTGGAGGGAAAATTTTTTTTGGAAAGGGGGGAATAAATTTATGAAATAGGGTTTTTTTTGGGGGGTGGTGTGGGAGTATAAGATGGGGGGGGGTTTTTGGGGAAGGGGGGTGGGGGTTTTTTGGAAATGGGGGGGGGGGGCTGGGTTTTTTTGGGGGGGGTTTTAAAGATTTTTTGGGTGGGGGGGGTTTTAGGGGCACCGGGGGGGGGGGGGGGGGGGGGGAGGGCGAGTCGGGGCCCCCAGATTGGGGGGGCAGGTGTTGGGGGTTTTTTTGGAAAGGGGTTTTTGGGGGGGGAAAACAGGGGGGGGGGGTTTAGGGGGGGGTGTGGGGGGAAAAAAAGGGGAAAAGGGGGGGGGGGGTTAAAGGGTAAGGGGGGAAGAATGTAAGGGCGGGGGGGTGGAAAAGTGGGGGGGGAAGGGGTAAAAGGGGGGCCTTGATTGGGGAAAAAAGGGGTTTTGGGGGGGGGGTTTTGTATGGGGGGTTGGGGGGGGTGGGGGGGGGGGGGGTTTTTGGGGGGGGGGTAGGGGGGGGAGGGGGGGGGGTGTGATTCTTTCTTCGCTCTTGGGGGGGCCCCCGTGTCGCCACAATTTGGGCCAAGCTACCAAAATGGTGGGGGGGAGTGTATGCTAAGTACGATATTTCCAAAGGGGCCCTGGGGTTTTTTACCGTCAAAATGGGGGTGGGCGGGGCTAAAAGGCTCTTTGGGGGTACGGGTCAAAAAAAGGGACCTTTTTTGGGGGGGGGGGGGTGGGCATGCGGCACCCCTCGCGCGCGGGGGTTTTTCAGTGTTTGTTTGTTTTGCGGCATGCGGGGGCCCTCCTCCAGTTTGCCCCGGTGCTAAAAAGGCTATGTTTTTCCAAAATTTTCTGGGGAAAATTGTTTTTGGGCGTAACTTCCCCTTTCCCGGGCCCCTACTTTCTTGCTCTTGGGGGCCCTTTGTGTCGCCACAATTCCCGGGGCCCCCAGCTACCAAGATGGTGGGGGAGGTTATGCATACGTCGATATTGTCAAGGGGCCGGGGGTTTTTTGTGCAAAAGTGGGGGGGGACGGGGCTAAAACGGCTCTTGGTGGTATTTTGGGGTAAAACGGCACCCTTTTTTTTGGGGGGGGGTATGCTGGGGGAAAGCGCTTTCGGTGGGGGTTTGTCGGGTGTTTGTTTGTATGCGCGATGCGGGGCCATCCCCCAGTTTGGCCCCGGTGGGATCTATGGCTATGTATTGTCCCAAAATTTCTGGGAAGCTTGTTTTTTTGGGCGCGTACACTTCCCCCCTTTCCCTCCCAAAACTAGCTTTCTTAGCTCTTGGGGGGCCCCGTGTCGCCACAAATTTGGCGCCCCAGCTATCCAAGATGGTGGGAGGAAATGTATCATACAGTACGATATTTTTAAAGGGGCGTGGGGGCTTTTTCCCGGGAAAAGTGGGGGCTGGCGGGGGTTTAAAACGGCTCTTTGGTGGTATCGGGTCAAAACGGCCCTTTTTCGGGTGGGGGGGGGTATGGGTGCGCGGGACCGCTCGCGCGCTGGTGTTTGTCAGTTGTTTGTTTGTTTGCGCGCATGGGGGGGCCATCCTCCAGTTTGCCCTGGTGCATCATATGGCTATGTATTGTCAATATTCTTCTGCGCAAAGTTGTTTTTGGTGGCGTACATTACCACCTTTCACTCGACAACTAGCTTTCTTAGCTCTTGGGGCCTCGTGTCGCCACAAATCAGGGCCACAGCTATCCAAGATGGTGGGAGAGAGGTTGCATACAGTACGTATTGTCAAGGTGCTGGGGTTTTACGTGCAAAAGGGGGGCGGACGGGGCTAAAGGTCTTTGGTGGTATTGGCCAAACGCACCTTTCGGGTGGGGTGGGTATGCATGCGCGCACGCGCTCGCGCGCTGGTGTTTGTAGTGTGTTCGTTTGTATGCGCGCTGTCGGGGCCATCTCCAGTTTGCCTGGTGCATCATATGGCTATGTATTGTCAATATTCTCTGCGCAAAGCTGTTTTTGGTGGCGTCACTTACACCTTTCCTCGACAACTAGCTTTCTTAGCTCTTGGGGCTGTGTCGCACAATCAGGCGCCACAGCTATCCAAGATGGTGGGAGAGAGTGTATGCATACAGTACGATATTGTCAAGGTGCCGTGGGGTCTTTTACGTGCAAAAGTGGGGCGGACGGGGCTAAAACGGCTCTTTGGCTGGTATCTGGGCTCAAAACGGCACCTTTTTCGGGTGGGGGGTGGGTATGCATGCGCGCACGCGCTCGCGCGCTGGTGTTTGTCAGTGTGTTCGTTTGTATGCGCGCATGTCGGGGCCATCCTCCAGTTTGCCTGGTGCATCATATGGCTATGTATTGTCAATATTCTTCTGCGCAAGCTTGTTTTTGGTGCGTACACTTACCACCTTTCACTCCGAAACTAGCTTTCTTAGCTCTTGGGGCCCTCGTGTCGCCACAATCAGGCGCCACAGCTATCCAAGATGGTGGGAGAGAGTGTATGCATACAGTACGATATTGTCAAGGTGCCGTGGGGTCTTTTACCGTGCAAAAGTGGGGGCGGACGGGGCTCAAAACGGCTCTTTGGCTGGTATCTGGGCTCAAAACGGCACCTTTTTCGGGTGGGGGGTGGGTATGCATGCGCGCACGCGCTCGCGCGCTGGTGTTTGTCAGTGTGTTCGTTTGTATGCGCGCATGTCGGGGCCATCCTCCAGTTTGCCCTGTGCATCATATGGCTATGTATTGTCAATATTCTTCTGCGCAAAGCTTGTTTTTGGTGGCGTACACTTACCACCTTTCACTCCGCAAACTAGCTTTCTTAGCTCTTGGGGCCCTCGTGTCGCCACAATCAGGCGCCACAGCTATCCAAGATGGTGGGAGAGAGTGTATGCATACAGTACGATATTGTCAAGGTGCCGTGGGGTCTTTTACCGTGCAAAAGTGGGGCGGGACGGGGCTCAAAACGGCTCTTTGGCTGGTATCTGGGCTCAAAACGGCACCTTTTTCGGGTGGGGGGTGGGTATGCATGCGCGCACGCGCTCGCGCGCTGGTGTTTGTCAGTGTGTTCGTTTGTATGCGCGCATGTCGGGGCCATCCTCCAGTTTGCCCTGGTGCATCATATGGCTATGTATTGTCAATATTCTTCTGCGCAAAGCTTGTTTTTGGTGGCGTACACTTACCACCTTTCACTCCGACAAACTAGCTTTCTTAGCTCTTCGGGGCCCTCGTGTCGCCACAATCAGGCGCCACAGCTATCCAAGATGGTGGGAGAGAGTGTATGCATACAGTACGATATTGTCAAGGTGCCGTGGGGTCTTTTACCGTGCAAAAGTGGGGGCGGGACGGGGCTCAAAACGGCTCTTTGGCTGGTATCTGGGCTCAAAACGGCACCTTTTTCGGGTGGGGGGTGGGTATGCATGCGCGCACGCGCTCGCGCGCTGGTGTTTGTCAGTGTGTTCGTTTGTATGCGCGCATGTCGGGGCCATCCTCCCCCCCCCCCCCCCCCCCCCCCCCCCCCCCCTCAGGCGCCACAGCTATCCAAGATGGTGGGAGAGAGTGTATGCATACAGTACGATATTGTCAAGGTGCCGTGGGGTCTTTTACCGTGCAAAAGTGGGGGCGGGACGGGGCTCAAAAACGGCTCTTTGGCTGGTATCTGGGCTCAAAACGGCACCTTTTTCGGGTGGGGGGTGGGTATGCATGCGCGCACGCGCTCGCGCGCTGGTGTTTGTCAGTGTGTTCGTTTGTATGCGCGCATGTCGGGGCCATCCTCCAGTTTGCCCTGGTGCATCATATGGCTATGTATTGTCAATATTCTTCTGCGCAAAGCTTGTTTTTGGTGGCGTACACTTACCACCTTTCACTCCGACAAACTAGCTTTCTTAGCTCTTCGGGGCCCTCGTGTCGCCACAATTCAGGCGCCACAGCTATCCAAGATGGTGGGAGAGAGTGTATGCATACAGTACGATATTGTCAAGGTGCCGTGGGGTCTTTTACCGTGCAAAAGTGGGGGCGGGACGGGGCTCAAAACGGCTCTTTGGCTGGTATCTGGGCTCAAAACGGCACCTTTTTCGGGTGGGGGGGTGGGTATGCATGCGCGCACGCGCTCGCGCGCTGGTGTTTGTCAGTGTGTTCGTTTGTATGCGCGCATGTCGGGGCCATCCTCCAGTTTGCCCTGGTGCATCATATGGCTATGTATTGTCAATATTCTTCTGCGCAAAGCTTGTTTTTGGTGGCGTACACTTACCACCTTTCACTCCGACAACTAGCTTTCTTAGCTCTTGGGGCCCTCGTGTCGCCACAATTCAGGCGCCACAGCTATCCAAGATGGTGGGAGAGAGTGTATGCATACAGTACGATATTGTCAAGGTGCCGTGGGGTCTTTTACCGTGCAAAAGTGGGGGCTGGACGGGGCTAAAAACGGCTCTTTGGCTGGTATCTGGGCTCAAAACGGCACCTTTTTCGGGTGGGGGGTGGGTATGCATGCGCGCACGCGCTCGCGCGCTGGGGTTTGTCAGTGTGTTCGTTTGTATGCGCGCATGTCGGGGCCATCCTCCAGTTTGCCCTGGTGCATCATATGGCTATGTATTGTCAATATTCTTCTGCGCAAAGCTTGTTTTTGGTGGCGTACACTTACCACCTTTCACTCCGACAAACTAGCTTTCTTAGCTCTTCGGGGCCCTCGTGTCGCCACAAATCAGGCGCCACAGCTATCCAAGATGGTGGGAGAGAGTGTATGCATACAGTACGATATTGTCAAGGTGCCGTGGGGTCTTTTACCGTGCAAAAGTGGGGGCGGGACGGGGCTCAAAACGGCTCTTTGGCTGGTATCTGGGCTCAAAACGGCACCTTTTTCGGGTGGGGGGTGGGTATGCATGCGCGCACGCGCTCGCGCGCTGGTGTTTGTCAGTGTGTTCGTTTGTATGCGCGCATGTCGGGGCCATCCTCCAGTTTGCCCTGGTGCATCATATGGCTATGTATTGTCAATATTCTTCTGCGCAAAGCTTGTTTTTGGTGGCGTACACTTACCACCTTTCACTCCGAAAACTAGCTTTCTTAGCTCTTCGGGGCCCTCGTGTCGCCACAAATCAGGCGCCACAGCTATCCAAGATGGTGGGAGAGAGTGTATGCATACAGTACGATATTGTCAAGGTGCCGTGGGGTCTTTTACCGTGCAAAAGTGGGGGCGGGACGGGGCTCAAAACGGCTCTTTGGCTGGTATCTGGGCTCAAAACGGCACCTTTTTCGGGTGGGGGGTGGGTATGCATGCGCGCACGCGCTCGCGCGCTGGTGTTTGTCAGTGTGTTCGTTTGTATGCGCGCATGTCGGGGCCATCCTCCAGTTTGCCCTGGTGCATCATATGGCTATGTATTGTCAATATTCTTCTGCGCAAAGCTTGTTTTTGGTGGCGTACACTTACCACCTTTCACTCCGACAAACTAGCTTTCTTAGCTCTTCGGGGCCCTCGTGTCGCCACAAATCAGGCGCCACAGCTATCCAAGATGGTGGGAGAGAGTGTATGCATACAGTACGATATTGTCAAGGTGCCGTGGGGTCTTTTACCGTGCAAAAGTGGGGGCGGGACGGGGCTCAAAACGGCTCTTTGGCTGGTATCTGGGCTCAAAACGGCACCTTTTTCGGGTGGGGGGTGGGTATGCATGCGCGCACGCGCTCGCGCGCTGGTGTTTGTCAGTGTGTTCGTTTGTATGCGCGCATGTCGGGGCCATCCTCCAGTTTGCCCTGGTGCATCATATGGCTATGTATTGTCAATATTCTTCTGCGCAAAGCTTGTTTTTGGTGGCGTACACTTACCACCTTTCACTCCGACAACTAGCTTTCTTAGCTCTTCGGGGCCTCGTGTAGAGAGAGAGAGAGAGAGAGAGAGAGAGAGAGAGAGAGAGAGAGAGAGAGAGAGAGAGAGAGAGAGAGAGAGAGAGAGAGAGGAGAGAGGAGAGAGAGAGAGAGAGAGAGAGAGAGAGCGATTTTCAGGTCTAGTTGTAGGCCTATTTTGGATTTTTTCAAATAGTTGCGGTTGTACTGAAATAACAACCAATCAGAAAGGCTCACTATCAACAGGCAACTGCTGCTGCATATAAAAGCTTTTTTGTGTTTCTTCTCTGAGCATATAAACCTATCTAAAAGCGCGCGAAATCAACACCTCCCCCTATTTTTCCTTTCCATGTCTGTTTCCTCTGCAGGGTTCTTTGATACCTTCAACAGCAGTAGCAGGATAGTTCTCCACCTCCATCCTAACAAGCACCTGCACCCAGGGGCGCTAGTAATTTAGCAGTTTGTGACACACCTGTAGTGAAGGTAAGATGTTGCTGCTTGGGTATTTATTTAAATCTAAACATTCTTGAGTTTTTCATATATGTATGTTTGGTTTGTATTTTTTGTACTGTCCAGGGGTTTCCTTTCAAACACACATACACATACACACCCCCCGCACACCTGCATGTAGGGAGACATTCATGCAAACACACACAACTCATTCATATATGCAAGCATATATATGAAAACGAACATTCATTCATGCAGATAGACGACATGCATGCACAGAATGGCAGACACAAACTGCTACAAACTTATACCCATTTTTACCACTCCCCTCCCTCCCCCACTGTTTTGTTCTTTGAATGCTCACACAGTAGCGAGAAAGTCTGTCATAATAGCAAAACATGTCTAGTGCTGCTGTGAAGCAACTCACAAGTCAGGCCCAGTGCATTCCTCTTCAGCATAGGTGAGAACTGTAATCTTTAAAGTCTTTCTGCTAAAAACCCAGGCAAGTGGACCAAGAAGGCAGACAATAGACTCTTGTCTACTGGACAAAGGCAGAAGCAATGAGTGAGATAGAAATGAGAATTTGAAAAGAAAATTAGCAGAACATTTTCAGAAAGTAGTGATGCTATCTATATTGATACTCCCCCCCCCCCCCACCCCACCCTGCCCCCCACCTTTATGCCCACTGGGAGATCTGTCCATTTGATATCCGAGATTGTAAAGAGACTTTAGCAGACACTAAAGCAAACTGCCGCCAATTTCTTTCACAGAATGGGGTCACATTCCCAACTCTGTCGTCAGTGTCCTAAATTCAGCCACCAATCACAGCAAGGCAGCACCTTGTTTGAAAATAAGCGTGGGCCGCCCCCACCCCCTGAATTTGAATTTCAGAACAAACCCGTGCTGCTTTAATCTGCCACGCTGGTAGATCTAAAAGGAGGTAGCCCACGCTGGGCTCGTGTGCTCGCACGCACGCACGCACGCATGCACGCACGCACGCACGCATGCACACACACAGTACATTGGTTTCTTTCAGTGTAGGACAAACATGCTCCCTGTATAAGAAAGAATTAAACTTTCTTAGGTAAAATAGGATACTGAATCAGAGATAAACTTCCAAGCTATCTTAACCCATAGTGCAAATAAACAATTTAGGATAGAAAGGGAGAAGCTAATTCTCTTTAATGCAGATCAAAGCCTAGTTATTGCACATCCCTAGATAATCAAATGTTTAAACAAAATAACAAACAGATACAACCACTTGCTTATATTTCCAAGACCCAGAAACAAACTATACAAATCGAGCTTCTTGTATTCAGGATAGGCTTCCAAATCTTTGAAACTTACCAAAACAAAGATCAGTTTCAAACGCATCTAAAAGTATAATTATTTCATAATTATTAAGGGTTTCGGTTGTCTAGAGGTAGTGGCCTGGCCTAGAAAGCGAAAAGTCCGGGTCAAAGTGTGCGGTGGTTCGAATCCCGTTTGGGCCCAAAACTTTTCCTCCATCCATTAGATCATGAGTGGTGGTCTTTCGGATGAGACAATAAACCGAGGTCCCGTGTGTTACACATCATTATTTAGCGCACGTGAAAGAACCCACGGTAGCAATAGGCTTGTCCCTGGCAAAACTAGAAAAAAGTCACTCTGATAGGATAAACAAATACACCTGCAGACAGGAAAAAGAAAATAAATAATGGGTAGGCACTGTACGTGTGGCGACGCCCTCTTCCGAATTTCACACAGAGAAATCTTCGGTGACATAAAGTGGTTTAGAAGACGATTGGTAAACTTGTACAGTGATCTTTCCTTTACGCCTCCTCCTTTTCTGTTTCACTTGAACATGCTTGTAGTGGGCTTTATTGTTACCCTTTATACACTTTCACACCACTTTAAGTCACGGCACATTTCTCTGTGTGAAGCTCAGGCTGCTCTCCCTGGGGAGAGCGCGTCGCCACGAGAGCAGTGCCACCCTTTTTTTTTTCTTTCCCCGTCTGCAGCAGTATTGCCTTCCCTATTAGAGTGGCTGTTTTCTATTAAATTTTGCCAGGGACAACTCTCTTGTTGCCGTGGATTCTTTTACGTGAGCTACTTATTTTTTGTAAGACATGGGACCTCGGTTTATCTTCTCATCTGAAAGACTAGCACCCAGACCACCACTCATGGTCTAATGGGTGGGGGGAAAGTTTGGGGCCTAAAGGGGGTCAAACCACCACACACTTCCGACTGGGACTTTTCACATTCTTTGGCAGGCCCGTTACCTCTAGACCACCATCCATTCAACAAATGAAAGGAAAGCTAAGAAGGCTTTTTCTTCTTTTTTTTTCAGTTGTAACTGAAATCAGTATAATGTATGCATGAGGTGGGGAGATGGCAGTATCATTGATGTTATTGTTATTATAAATGAGGTATGACCCAAGTTTATACAGTCACAAAATATGTATTAATATAATTTATCTTATCTAGGAGTACCCATCTGCTGATGTGGTGATCTGATATTAGACCCTGACAGCTTTGTGTGTGTGTGTGTGTGTGTGTGTGTGTGTGTGTGTTGTGTGTGTGTGTGTACACACTTTATGTCACAGCAGATTTTCTGCGTGAAATTCGGGCTGCTCTACCCGGGGAGAACGCGTCGCCATATATGCAGCCCTTTACCTTTTTTTTCTTTTTACTGCATTCTACTGTATTTGTTTTCCTATCAGAGGGGCTTTTTTCTACAGAATTTTGGCAGGGTCAACCCCTTGTTGCCGTGAGTTCTTTTACATGCGCTTAATAGTGATGTGTCACACACAGACCTCGGTTTATCGTCTCATCCGAAAGATTAGCGCCCAGACCACCACTCAGGGTCTAATGGATGAGGAAAAAGTTTTGGGTCCAAACGGGGTACGAACCACCACACACTCCGACCCGGACTTTTTTGCTTTCCTGGCAAGGCGCGTTACCACTTAGACCACCGATCCACTACTTTCGTTTTCACGGAATTCGCGATTTTGGATTAAAAAAAAGAATATTAGATCCAAGACCTTGAGTCCTGTCGAAAATGATGAAGGAGGCAACCTGTGATGAATTCCTGCTTGAAAGTGAAAGCTTGTCTATCTAAAGTATTCTCATTATTAAGATGGATGATAAACTAAAGATACATTTTTTGGTCTGAAAGATAAAGGTTTGAATACGTGTGAGTGCGTGGATATTATGAACAAGGACTAGCAGACAACAAAATGTTCCTGGGAGGTAAATATTTATTTGGAGCAACACTTGGAAGCTGAAGACAACTTCCAAGGGCAGAGGTCACGCTTTGTTTGGACTCTGGCTGCTAGGAAACAGATTCAAGTTTACAAAGACAACGCCCCATGTGCCTCATGCTGGGGCCTACATAAAATCTAGGCTTAGTGCTGGTTTAGAAAAACGACGTGATCAAGACAAGTGAACATTGTCTTTTTGTTTCTACAAAGGGATATTTCGTCTTAAGTGCAAAGTGCAGCATTCTTTTGCTGACTAATTAATATTAACCGTAGATGCCGTATCCAATTGTATTAATAGATAATGATCGTTGTGCTGTTTAGTGTTAGCTTTGGTAGCTGAATTATTCAAACCATTATAAATACTATATATGTGACGCTCCACCACATAAGGAGTCTCATTGAACCAGAGGTCAATTTTTAGTTACTTACATTTTATCAATCTGCAATGAACTGGCTTTATAATAGAATAAACAGATTGAAAATCGGACAATTTTATGAAAATTTATTTTAAGTTGAAATGTTACACTGCAGGAAATGACAAAGCAAGAAATGGACAAGTTTATCATCATATTAAATGGTCAGAATGAGGGCTTGGGCAATTTTAAAGCACGTTTAAAAGCAAAAGGATACACAATTCTGACTTGATATTTCATTACAAGGTAGAATAATGGCTATAGTTTTATAACCAATCAAAATCTGAAAATTGCCAACTTGACCCCACCTGCCTTTAATGGCTTCTAGCGGAAAAGTGGGTTATGTGCTAAGCGACTCAATTCGTGGTGGAGCGTCACACACACACACACACACACACACACACACACACACACACACACACACACACACACACACACACACACACACACACCACACACATATATATATATATATATATATATATATATATATATATATATATAATATACACAGAGAGATTATATATATACATATATATCGAGAGAGACAGAGACACAGAGAGAGAAAGAGAGACAGAGACACAGAGAGAGGCAGAGACAGACAGACAGACAAAGACAGAGAGAGAGAGAGATTTGATTTGATTTATTCTTTTATATCGAGGATAATGGAATAAGCACTCTTGTGCTTTTTTACATCCAGTCCCGTGTGTATGCAGTTTTGTAAATGTCATCTATTCCCACCGGCACACTATGGCCTACTGTGTGTGTGCGCACGCGCGCGCGTGTGTGTGTGTGTGTGTGTGTGTGTGTGGTCTGTCTGTCTGTCTGTGTGTCTGTCTGTCTCTGTCTCTGTCTGCGTCTGTGTCTGTGTGTGTGTGAGTGGGTCCGTGAATGCGTGAGTGTATGCGCGCGTGCATGTATGTATGTGTGTGTGTGTGTGTGTGTGTGTGTGTGTGTGTGTGTGTGTGTGTGTGTGTGTGCGTGTGCGCGCGTATGTGTGTATATGTGTGTGAGTATGTACGTGTGTGTGTGTGTGTGTGTGTGTGTGTGTGTGTGTGTGTGTGTGTGTGTGTGTGTGTTGTGTGTACACGTACACACGTCTATGTATGCGTATGCGTGTTTATTTGCAGCGTGTACTCTTGTGTGTGTGTGTGTGTGTGTGTGTGTGTGTGTGTGTGTGTGTACTTGTCTGTGTCTGTGTTGTGTGTGTGTACGTGTGCGCGTGTGTGTACCCCTTTTTTCGAGTCATTATTAAAAGGAACAACAACAAGAACACCAAGACAAAAGAACAACAATTTCCTCAGAGGAAAACCAATTGACCAAGGTGTCGCATAACCATTCAGGCTACTTTGCCATCATGTCCTCTTGTCAAGGAAGGACGGTGGCAGGATGGTTAAGACGTTTGCCTGCCAACAAGTAAACCGTGAGGTTCGGGGTTCGATTCCCAGTCTTGCCGCGCCCTTCCTTCTCAGTTTGACGGGAAAAAATCGAACTGAATGTCAAAGTCAGTCATTCGGATGAGACTATATACCGAGGCCCCGTGTGCGAACGCACGCAGAACATCTTGTGCACACGTTAATACCCCGTTCCGCCTTTGGAAAGAGCAGGCCAATGTGTGCCGGTAGGAGCGGAAGGCAAAATTATTTAAAAAATTTTTTTTTTAAAGCATGCACACAGGTGTCGTGTTTAGACACCATCCCTGAGGAAAAATCGGGGAGTTGGAGTCCCAGGGCGGCTCGGGGCTGTAATTAAAAAATAATGATAATGGGCAGGCGCTGCACTTGTGGTGACGCGCTCTCCCTACGGGAGAGCAGCCCGATATTTCACACAGAGAAATCTGCTGTGACATAAAGTGGTATTGATAAATAAATAAAATAAATTGTCAACACTGTGGCTGAGTGGACTGAACGAGTAAGTTCCATCCTTTTTAGCCTGATCAGAGTTGTGAGTTCAAATCTTCAGAGTGGAGTCTAGTGAATGTCTTTTTCTTCTTCGTCTTCGTCGAACGCGCAGACAGTTACTGTTGTTGAATCGCGCGCGCGCGCGCGCGCGCGCGCGCGCGCGCGCGGTGTGTGTGTGTGTGTGTGTGTGTGTGTGTGTGTGTGTGTGTGTGTGTGTGTGTGTGTGCACGTGCGCAAGCGTTTATAAGCTTGCACGCACACATGGGGTCTCTGTAAGAGTGATTGAGAGAGAGAGATTTAATTTTATTTAATTTAATTTATTCTTTTATATCGAGGATAATGGAATAAGCACTCTTGTGCTTTTTTACATCTAGTCCCCGTGTGTATGCAGTTTTGTAATGTCATCTGTTCCCACCGGCACACGATGGCCTACTCTTACGAAAAGCGGAACAGGATTTAACGTGTGCGCAAGATGTTCTCTACGTACGTTCGCACACGGGGCCTCGGTTTACAGTCTCATCCGAAGGACTTTTGGGGAGAGTGGAGTCAGCACTGATGTTAACTCCAGGAGAAAAATCTCGACCAGATTCGAACCCGGGTCGTCAAATTGCGAGCGCAATGTTCTGACCACTAGGCTAACCGTCCCCCGAGAGAGGGGAGAGGGGAGAGGGAGAGAGCAAGGCAAGGGCAAGGCAAATTCTTTATTTCGAGGATTAATATGCTTTTTTACATCCAGTCCCCGCCCTAATCAGGGATTACATGAATTTTTTTTAAAGACCAACTCTAACAATAATAATAAACCAAATCACAAAAACAAGACAACAAGAACAGTAACAAACAGAAGACAAGATGTAGGCACAGAAGATAATGATAGAATAACAAAAGCGCAAACACAGAGAACTAAAAAGAAGTAAATGAGTAAATGAGAAGTTAACAATGTAATTATCATTATATAGAAAACAAAAGCAAAATAAAACCAGAACAACCGATAATAAAAAGTAGTAAAAAAAACATAACAAGTAGGCAACTGACAACATCATTTACCATCACCTGTCAACAAAATTAGTAATATACCTATAAATCATAGTATTTTGGTAAAAGAAGGGAGAAAAAAACAAAATATTATTTTTAAAAAAACTTAGAACTTAAGAGAGAGGGGGGTGGGGGGGAGTAGCTTTGCCACACAACCTGGGCCTAATAAAGCAAAGAATTTTCCATTGAACTAAAAATATCGACCAATACAGTGAAACAGAACCACACCCTATTACGTCCCCTTGATGTCAATGGGTTTTCCCGTTTTCTGAAAATATAATGCTTGTATTGACCACAAAAATTTTTTTTTTAAAACACACAAGGAAATTCGGACTGATTCATTTAAACCGGCAGCTGTGTTTTTCTCTGGGGAAAACACTTTGTTAAATTTCCGCCCTTACTTTCTTTCTTTTCTTTGGTTTCTTTGGTTTGAGTTTTTTTTTTAATTATTATTTTAC
>CM060343.1:5295881-5298381 GCA_030674155.1 Stramonita haemastoma
TGTTTGCTCTATGGGGAAAGTGCGTGCTTACGTGCGTTTGTGAGTGTGTGTGTTGTGTGTGTTGTTGTGTGTGTGTGTTGTGTTGTGTGTGTGTGTGTGTGTGTGTGTGTGTGTGTGTGTGTGTGTGTGTGTGTGTGTTGTGAAATGATAGGAACAGCTATGCTTGTAATGTACCAAAAGTCTGTTGTGGTGTGACCTAATTGCTCGCCATATATCTTCACAATTTATCATTATGCCTATCTCCCGTTCATATGGGCCAGATGTTATTGTCACACACACACACACACACACACACACACACACACACACACACACACACACACATTATATATATATAGAGAGAGAGAGAGAGAGAGAGAGAGAGAGACAGAGAGAGAGAGATGTAAATATAGATATATAGATATTTATATAGTACAAAATAAAACAAAAACAACTCCCCCCAACAAACGACATGAACAACAACAAGAAACAACAACATCAAATTTCTTTCCAATAACAGAAATACTTTTCCCTCGTTGTTTTAACCGGGTTTTTTTGTTTGTCAGTATTAAAAAAAAAAAGAGAGAGAACTGTAAATGCCGAAGGCCTTATGTAAACAGCATACATTATACCACGTAGGCTCTACTACTACTACCACACACCACCACACTTTCTCACTCCTGTGTCCTTCTTAACTTAGGTACTGCTTTTGCTTTAATCAGTGGTGTGTGTTGTGTGTGTGTGTAGGGGGTAGGGGTAGGGGTAGCCTCACAAGCCAATCAAAACTAGCCTTACTAGAAAACCGATCTCTCTTTAGGCCTGACAGCAGTCGTCCCTTATGTGTCGTGTCAAGCTCTGTGTACAAGGGGAGGGCACATTTGGTAGAGGGGACATTCTTTTGTCGCTTCATGGCCTAGCATACGACATAGACCTTCTTCGTGCGTACATTTTGCAGCGTGTGGTGTGGTGTGGTGTGGTGTGTTAAGTGTGTGTTGTGGTGTGTTAAGTGTGTGTTGTGGTGTGTGTGTGTGAGGGGTGGGTGGGGGTGGGGAGTAGTTGTGCGTACATGTGTGTGTGTGGTGTGGTGTGTTTTTAAGTGTTGTGTTATTGGTGTGTGTGTGTGTTGTGTAGTGTGTGTGTGTGTTGTGTAGTGTGTGTTGTGTTAAGTGGGGTGTGTGTGTGTGTTGTGTGTGTGTGTGTGTGTGCTCGCGTGGTGGCGTGCATGTGCGCGCGCGCGTGTGTGTGTGTGTGTGTGTGTGTGTGTGTAAGAAGATTTTGAAGTATGTTTTTTTTTTAATTTTCTTCTTCTTCGTAATTTGGATGATCTGTGTTTTGATGGATACAGAACTGTTTCTTTCTCGGATGGAGCTGTTCAGTGTTGTGTAGTTTATAGAAGAAGACAAAAAAACTACAAAAAAAAACAAGAGCACCACTAGGAGTGGAGGAAGCTGGCTGTAAAATCTTCAGTGGTGCACCCACACACAGTCAACAGAACTACTGTATAGATGAAGGTGGTGTAGTGAAGTTTATAGACCTATACTTCGGTGTGGTGGATCAGTGATGTGGTTTTAAAGTTCTGGTGTTGTGTGTAAGTTGGTGCCTTGCTTCAATCGGTTATAGTTTCGTTTCGGTTTGGGAGGGGGGCAAGTGAAGGTTTATTTGCAGTGGGGGAGCAGTTTGTGGTGGTAATGTAAATTTCTCTGTGTGTCTATATCTGTGTGTGTGTGTGTGTGTGTGTGTGTGTGTATGTGTGTGTGTGTGTGTGTACACGTGTGTGTGTGTGTACACGTGTGTGTATGTGTGTGTGTGTGTGTGTACACGTGTGTGTGTGTGCCTCTGTGTGTGTGCGTGTGTGTGTGTGCCTCTGTGTGTGTGCCTCTGTGTGTGTATGTGTGTAGCCTCTGTGTGTGCGTGCGTGTTTGTATGTGTGTGTGCATTTGTGTGTGTGCGTGTGTGTGTCTCTGTCTCTGTCTGTCTGTCTGCCTGTCTGTCTGTCTGTCTGTCTGTCTGTCTGTCTCTCTCTCTCTCTCTCTCTCTCTCTCTCTCTCTCTCTCTCTCTCTCTCTCTCTCTCTCTCTCTCTCTCTCTCTCTCTCTCTCTCTCTCTGAGTAAATGTGTGTGTGTGTGTGTGTATAGTGTGTAAGGGAGAGTTAGTGTGTGTGTATGCACCCGCGCGTGTGAGCATACGTGTAATGTGTGCATGCATGCACATGCTCGCACATGATTCTGTGTGTGTGTGTATGTAGTGTGTGTGTGTGTGTGTTCTGGCGCACATGTGTACTACTTTTAATGTTAATTTTGTGAGGGGCTTGTGGGTGTATAGTTCTTTGTCATTTTCCAGACAGAGACGGAGAGAGAGAGGGGGGAGGAGAGAGGCAACACAAGGCAAGGCAAATTCTTTTATTCGAGGATAATAGATAAGCACACATGTGCTTTTTTACATCCAGTCCCCGCCCTTTTCAGGGATAACATCAAAATAAAAGATATTAAACAATAAAACTATACGCAGTACCAAACAACAT
>CM060343.1:5313381-5315881 GCA_030674155.1 Stramonita haemastoma
CACCTGGCGGCGCTTCTCTGAGTTTGTCTGCTCCGAAAACACTGGACAAAGTGGACAATTGGAAGTAGTTTCTGTCTATCTGGCTGGCTGACTGGTGTGTATGTGTGTGTGTCTGTGTGTTGTCTGTGTGTCTGTCTGTCGTGTGTCTGTCTGTCTGTCGATTCTGTCTGTCTGTCTGTCTGCCTGTCTGTCTGTCTGCCTGACTGTCTGTCTGTCTTCTGCATGCATGGATGTATGTATGTATGTATGTATGATGTTGATGTAATGTATGTATTATGTGTGTGTGTGATGGATGTATGTATGTATGTATGTATGTATGTATGTATGTATGTTGTGTGTGTGTGTGTATGTATGTATGTATGTATGTATGTATGTATGTATGTATGTCTGTCTGTCTGTACTGTCTGTCTGTCTGTCTGTCTGTCTGTCTGTGTGATGTGTGTGTGTATGTGTGTGTATGTATGTATGTATGTTGTATGTATGTATGTGTGTGTGTGTGTGTGTATGTATGTATGTATGTATGTATTTTATGTATGTATGTATGTATGTATGTATGTATGTCTTGTGTGTATGTATGTAGTGTGTTGTTGTATGTATGTATGTATGTATGTATGTATGTATGTATGTATGTATGTATGATGTGCGTGCGTGCGTGCGTGCGACGGTTCGACGTAGTTTCGAGAAAATGGCGTTTGAAAGTTTCACATCGCTGTGAGCTTTGTGCCTTTTATGCTGTATCCTTTAGCCAGTGATAATTATTTTGTCACATATTTTGCCTTTCATATCTGAAGTTTCAATGGCAACAAGTATTGTTTTTATTGAATAACACCTTCTTGTTCAACCCCAGTAGGAGCTAGCCAAGTTGGAAAGATGATAACTGAAACGAAAATAGCCCCCCTGATTGCCGAACCTGCTAAGGCGGCACAGGCAATGGGCTGTGGAGGGAAATGAAAATTAACTGAGGAGCCTGAAGCCGTCACTTGAAGTGTGTTGGGCAAGCGTCCAGCCTGCCAGCTGCTTTACCACCAGAAGCAGCGACTTGGCGTCTGGCAATTAGGCTGGACAGCTCTCTCTCTGACTGGGACCATGGAATGTGGTTTAAATCTTTGTTAGGCTACCGTCGTTTTACATCACTGACTATATAAATCAGGGACGCGAGAAGCTGCTATTTCAGAACATTGAAAGAAATTTGCTCTCAGATAACGCAGGAGATTAGCAAGCCGCCAAGGGTTAAATTGTGACATGAAGAGTGACAGCAAGTCAGTTTGTACACAGTATACCTGCTATCACAGTAAACACTACTGGCGTGGGAAACAATGAATCTGTGCTCCCTGGAGTTATGGTAAACAGTAAAGTTATGCATTAACTCCTGGAAATGGTTATTTTGATACTTTAAATCCTCAATAACCACTATTTTACCTAACATCCCACCTAACCACCTCTCCCCCTATCCTCCCCCTACCCACCCCTCCCCTAATCACCTCCTCCCCATCCTTCCATCCCCCTACCCTCCTCTCCCTCCCACTCCCCCACCCCTCCATCCCCCACCCTAACCCTCCTCCCCCCACCCATCCCCCTCTCTCCCTCCCCCCACCCCTCCCCTATCCCCCACCCACTTTCTCCCTCTCCTACTCCCCCACCCTCCCCTACCCTCTCCCCCCCCACCCTCCCTCCCCCCCACCTCCCCCCCCTCCCCTACCCTCCCCTCCCTCTCCCCCCCCCCCCCCCCTCCCCCCCCCCACCTCTCCCCCCTCCCCTCCCCCCTCCCCCCTCCCCCTCCCCCCCCCCCCTCTCCCCCCTCCACTCCCCTCTCCCCCTCCCCTCCCCCCTCCCCTCCCCCCACCCCTACCCCCCCCTCTCCCCACCCCCTCCCCCCCCCACCCCCTCCCCATCCCCTCCCCCCACCCCCATCCCCTCCTCCCCCCACCCATCCCCCTCTCCTCCCTCCCCCCACCCCTCCTATCCATCCCCCCTCCCCCTCCCCTCCCCTCCCCCCCCCTATCCCCCTCCTCCACTTCCCTCCTCCCCCCTCCCTTCCCCCTCCTAACTCCCCCCATTCCCCTCCTCTCCTCCACCCCTCTCCTCCTCCCCCTCCCCCCCTCCTCCTCCCTCCCCCCCCCTCCCTCCCCCTCCCCTCACTCCCTCCCTCTTCTCCTCCCCTCTCCCCCTCTCCCCTATCTCCTCCCCCTCCCCCACTCCTCCCCCCTCTGCTCACCTATCCCCCTCTCCTAAGCACAAACATGGGAAGATAGACAACACATCTCCTCCAAAGCTCGGAGGATTAGAAGTTAGGGGGCGATCCCCGTAGAGATCTGCCATTCCTAATTCGAAGCTTAAGTTGTTGCCTGCACAGTTTTGCAGCATATTGCTACACTAACAATTCCACACTTTAAAAGGTTCTTTTCCCATGTCTGCTCAGAAATTGAAAGAAAAAGTTTCATCTTAAACATTTCTTATCACCATGTCCTATTTGAAAAAGGTAAAACAGAACAGTTGACAA
>CM060343.1:5318381-5320881 GCA_030674155.1 Stramonita haemastoma
ACTCACATGCTGTGTGGTTTTTATGTCAATATTACTTCCCCTTCACAGACTATCTTAAACAATTCAATCCCTTTTATATTGTTTAATGTTGCTTAGTAGTCAAGATAAAACTTGCCATATTATGGAAAAGAAGCAACAACTTTTACATGAATTGTAGGATTGCTGTTTACCTGTCTTGAACAAGTACAAGATGAAGTAAATGATGTAAATATATATTTTTTTTCATTTTTAAACTAATCAGGAAAACACCTTCAAAGTTTGGAATTGTTTGTTTGATAACATGCCCTTAAAATTCGATTGCAAGTACCTTAAGTTGAGTTAGAAATGGCAGATCTCTGTGGAGATCTCCCGCTTAACTTCTAATCCTCTGAGCTTTGGAGGAGATGTGTTGTCTATCTTCCGTGTTCGTGCCTGGATGAGGGGAAACAGTGGTGGGGGGGAGGGATGGGGGGATAGGGGGGGAAAGGAGGGAAGAGTGGGGGGGGGGGGAGAGTGGGGGAGGGGGGGGAGAGTGGTGGGGGGGGTGGGGGTGGGGGGGTGAGGGGGGAGGGGGTGGGGGTGAGAGGGGTGGGGGAGGAGGGGTGAGGGGAGGGGAGGGGGTGGGGGGAGTGGGGAGGAGGGGGGGGGAGGAAGGGGGAGGGAAGAGTGGTGGGGGGGGGGGGAGAGGGGGGTGGGAGGGGGTGGGGGAAGGGGGGGAGGAGGTGGGGAGGAGAGGGGGGGGGAGAGAGGGGGTGGGGAAGAGGGGGGGGGGGGGAGGGGGGGGAGAGGGGGTGGGGAGGGGAGGGGTGGTAGGGGAGGGAGGAGAGAGGGGGTGGGAAGAGGGGGTGGGGGGGTGAGAGGGTGAGGGGGGGAGGGGGGGGAGGGAGGGGTGGAGGGGGGAGGGGGGTGGGGGAGGAGGGGGTGGGGGAAGAGGGGGGGGGAGGGGGGTGGGGAGGAGGGAGGGTGGTAGGGGAGGGGGGTGCAGGGGAGGGGGGGGTGAGGGGAGGGGGGGGAGGGGAGGGGTGGGGAGGGAGGTAGGGGGGGGAGGGAGGGGGGAGGAGGAGGGGGGGGAGGGTGGGGAGGAAGGGTGGGGGGGGGAGGGGGGTGGGGGGAGGATGGGAGATTAAGAAGGGAGAGAAAGGGAGAGAGGGGGAGGAGGTGGTGTGGGGTGGTGAAATTCTTTCAAAAAAAAGAAACAAATACAGTTGCATGCAGAAAAAAAAAAAAGGGAGGCGTGCACTTGTGGCGATGCACTCTCCCTGGGGAGAGCAGCCCGAATTTCATGCAGAAAATATCTGTGACATAAAGTGGTACAAATACAAAATAAAAAAGTGGAGAAACAGATGGACAACATGCGTTTCCTATGCCAGTATTGTACAGGAGTGTCCAAAGTATGGTATGCTGAGAAACAGGCTGTCACTCTCATTTGCAGGTTTTGCCCAAACCCTTGCATTAACCACTAGACTAGATCAAGAAGCAGTATTTATGAACCCCAAAAAGCATGCACAAGTCTATCACTTCACATTTCCGATTTTTACGAACAAAGAAAGAAAGAAAGCACAACACAAATCACCTCCACCCCCTTAAATAATAAAGAATCTGAAAGAACCCAACTTTATGTCCAATAGTTTCATCTGTCCCTTGTCAGTCGTAAGTCCAACTGCAAACCCATACGCATTTATTTATCATGGAAAGGGAACTGAACAACTCAAACAAAAACAAGAAAAAATACAAAAGTTTGCCAAGAAATCTTCTTACTAAACTGTTATTTATTTCCAGCATAATCGCATTGTTAAGCAATATTTTGCCCAAATGACATTAATTCAAACGTTATATTACGCAAATTGCACACTGTAACGATGTGTATTATTATATTTCGACTTTTGTTTCTATAAACAACAAGTTAAACAAACCATGGTATTAAAAGTCCTTATTTGAAAACATTACCAGCAGTCTTCTTCCTGTGAAACGCAGATGAAAATGAAAGTCTAAAAATTCTGTTTACCTTTATAGTTCCTCTGTAAACAGGATGTCGCTGCCACATCCCTCTGATATTAGATGACAGACTAGGATTTACAGAACCCCCCTCTTTCGCAATCGCCAGCAGTAATCATGTACAATTGGCCGGTTTGTGCAGGGTCAAAACAATGTAGCCTGTAGCCACTTTGCCTCTACCTGCTTCAATCATCCCCAGATAGACATTTTGGGCAGGAAAGTTGAAATCAGAAGTAGATGAATGTGCATTGCCAGTAGCGGCCTTCCTTATATGTCCGGTTCTGGCGGTAAACGGAATCAATACTGGTAGTAATCTTGTACTGCGAGCAACGGCTATCGTGTTCTGGGCATTTCAGGCAGGGTTGGGATGGGTGAGAACTTTGATGAACCGGAATGGTTTTTGTAAGTAACTACTTAAAAATCAATCACAGCCACATGGCTTCTTGTAACAGTAAAGCATATGCTATAAAGAGTCTCCACATACCAAAACGTGAAAAAGTGGCCGATAGCCGCTTCTGGCAGGCAA
>CM060343.1:5325881-5333381 GCA_030674155.1 Stramonita haemastoma
TCCTCATGGATGACTTTCTCTGTGTTGTGTTTTCTAGCTTGCTTCACAACAGTGTTCGTCAGGAGCCTATGGAGATTCATCACTCCCTGGAGATTCCTTCCAACCACTCCCGTCACCAGCAGGAGCAGCGCAGGATCAGGAGGCATCACTGCCCCCCAGGAGACACAGCCAGGGTCGTCCTGGCTCCTTCCACTACCCTCCCGTCACTCTGACTGGAAACCCATAGTCACTTGACTTGACGGAAAACCATAGTAACTTAGAAGGAAACCCATACAGATTTTGGACTGGAATAACTCATAGTGACTCGGGTTGGACACCTGCATTGACCTAAGTGGAAAACCCATAGTAGTGACTTGAAATGGAAACCCACAGTGACTTGGAGTGGGAACCCACAGTGACTTTGAGTGGGAACCCACAGTGACTTTGAGTGGGAACCCACAGATATACTTTGATAGGAAACCCACAGTGACTTTGGTTGGGAACCCACAGTGACTTTGAGTGGGAACCCACAATGACTTTGATTGGTAACCCACAGATATACTTGGATTGGGAACCCACAGTACTTTGATTGGGAACCCACAATGACTTTGTTGGGAACCCACAGTATACTTTGATTGGGAACCCACAGTGACTTGGATTGGGAACCCACAGTGACTTGGATTGGGAACCCACAGTGACTTGATTGGGAACCCACAGATAACTTTGATTGGGAACCCACAGTGGCTTGGATTGGGAACCCACAGTGGCCTGCAATGGGAGCTTTGACAATGTTCCATGTTGAATCTTATTAACTTCAGTGCACTTTCTTCTACTTTCGTCTTTCTTTTCAAATAAGGTACATCCCTCCCCACATCCCTACAAAGGTCACACTCCCACAAAGGTCACTCCCACTCCACAAAGGTTCATCCCCACTCCCACAAGGTTCATCCCCACCCCACAGGTTCATCCCCACATCACCCACAAGGTTCACCCCACTCCCACAAGTTCATCCCACTCCCACAAGGTTCATCCTCCCCACTCATCCCCACAAGGTTCATCCCACTCCCCACAAGGTTCTCCCACTCCCCACAGGTTCTCCCCACTCCCCACAAGGTTCGTCCCCACTCCCCACAAGGTTCATCCCCACTCCCCACAAGGTTCATCCCCACCCCCCACAAGGTTCATCCCCACTCCCCATCCCTTCATTGACGGCTGCACACACAAACTGTCATCAGGGGAAGCTACTCCCTCCAGGGAAATGATGGCTAGAACATGGCTTCATGTTTAACAGCCTTTCTTTGGTAAACCTGCTGAAGGTCATTCCATATGTCACCAAGAGGAAGAGAGACTCTCCCATACCCACAGTAGATTATTATACTTTATTTTATGTTTATTCCATTTTATTTTATTTTGATTCTATTTTAGCTTATTTTACTTGTTTGTTTATTTTATTTTATCTTATTTCATTTTATTTTATTTCATTTCATTTTATTCTATTTTATTTCTTTTTTTCTTTTTTATATTTCATTTAATTTTATTTCGTTTCGTTTTATTTTATTTTATTATTATCGTTTTACTTTATTTTGTTTGTTTCATTTTATTTCATTCTATTTCTTTTTATTTGATTTGATTTGATTTGAGTTGAGTTTATGATACTTTAGCTTATTCTATTCTTTTCTATTCTCTTATATTTCATTTTATTTTATTTATTTTTGTTATTTTATTAATGAAATTCAATTTTATTTTAATTTATCGTATTTTTTAAATTCATATATATATATGTATATATATGTATATATATATATATATATATATATATATATATATATATATATATATATATATATATATATATATATACTGAAATAAACTCATTTAGCTGTGGAAGAAGGGATAGAAGGAACTTAACTATTACTGAACCGGGACCAGCAATATTTTATCTGTATTGTATTTCGCTGTGTAGGATTGCATTCTATCGTATTGTTTCTGTGTAAGATAAGATTGGATTGGTTTGGATCATGTTTCATAGAATTGCCTTACCTTTGATCACATGTATGTATCATGATATGAAGACTACGAAAAAGATCAAAATACTACGTGCATATGTATTGAAAAATGAGTTTGGAAAAAACGAAATCTGCTTGTGCCCACAAAAAAGCAGATTAAAGTATTTTGCCCAAAGTGTGAAGTCATACACCACAGTGATATTCATGAGTAATGTAATTATGTCAAAAGTCAAAAGAAATTCCTTGAAGTCTTTCAATTCGTTTGCCGGCCATAAAATGTGATATTCTGATTTATTACCAAGTTGTTTATGGTGGATGCAGTAATGTTTGTTTAAAGAAAGTGTCGTATTGCATTGTCTTGCACTGTGTTGTATAGTGGTGTATTGTATTGAATTGTACTGTGTTGTATTCTATTGCATTGTGTTGTATTGTGTTGTGTTGTATTGCACTGTCCTATATTGGGCTGTATTGCCTAACGTTATTTTTTATTGGTAATGTATACCCCTTTTATCCACGGCAGACTTCTCGGTGTGAAATTCGGGCTGCTCTCCCCAGGGAGAGTCGAATGTGTCACCACAAGAGCAACGCCTCCCACAATACATTTTTGATTATTTGGTTTGCATGTATCCTTGTTTCCTACAAGAATGTATTTGTATTTTATACCACTTTATGTCACAGCAGATTTCTCTGCGTGAAATTTGGGCTGCTGTCCCCGGGGAGAGCGCGCCTACCCATTATTTTTTTCTTTTTCCTGCATGCAACTGTATTAATCTGTTTTCCCTATCAGAGTGTTTTTTTCTACAGAATTTTGCCAGGGTCAACCCCTTATTGCCGTGGGTTGTTTTACGTGCGCTAATAGTGATGCGTAACACATGGGACCTCGGTTTATCGTCTCATCCGAAAGACTAGCGCCCAGACCACCACTCAGGGTCTAATGGATGGGGGAAAAGTTTTGGGTCCAAACGGGGTACGAACCACCGCACACTCCGACCCGGACTTTTTGCTTTCTAGGCAAAGCGCGTTACCACCTAGACCACCGATCCACTGGGCAGTTCTTCTACAGAATGTTGCCAGATACAACCTGTGTAGGCGTGAATGCATAGGTATTCTGTTCGCACATACCTTTTTCGATATTTTGTTTGGGTTATCATTGAAGACTTTTGCCTTTTCTCTCTTTATGGCTATGATTATATAATGTAGTGTAGTATTGGTAGCATGCTTCTTCGAGTCACAGATTCGTTTGCGTGAAATTCAGGCTGCTCTTTCTTTGCATCTACGGAGGAGAGAGTGTCGCCACAAAAAAAATGAGTCAACCCACAGCATCACAACCTATTATTCTTTTTTTTTTTAATTGGCCTGTCAGCATTGATGTCCGTTATTTGCTTTCTACAGTTTGTATGTCAGTAAAACAGCTATCGTGTCCTGCATAGGTCTCAGTGTATAGAAACCTCCAAAATTGGCTCTCAATCTAGTCCTAAGTGTTATACTTACCAAGTTCTACAGACTAAAAAAAAACTGTGCTTGAAGACCAAAACGGTCACAGACGCTTTAAGACCGTCAGACTTCAATCCTTATGGGTTCATGAAGTCGTGGGTTCAATCTCAGCGTCGAAGTCAGGTGAATTTCAGGTTGGGGGATTTTTTGACGATCTCTCCACGTCAACTTTCAAACGTAGACCTGCCAGTGCCTTAATTAATTCTCTTGTGTATGTTTTACCCACGCAAAAGATCAAATATGCACGTTAAAGATCCCAGTCATTCATGTCAGCGGTTTTTGGTGGGCTACAAAAGAAAACACTAACATAATCAGCAGACATCTTTTGAAGTCGGAATGCAGCTACCTTCATGGTGGATGTCCACCACCACCCCCTCCCAACCTCCCAAACTGATCTCGTTCGCAAAAAATCTCACTGTTGATAAACTTCAGACTCTAGCCTAGGGACGAAAAAACAAGAAAACAAAACAAAACAACAATAACTACAACAACAACGACAACAACAACAACAACAAACGGCTAGTTTAGCAGCATCGTAACGGCATCAGTCCTTACTTTCAAGCTATTCCAGGATATTAGAGAGATGCTGAAAAAAAAAAACTCCTGTCACAAGAGAAAGTTGGACTCTAGTAGAAGATGAAACTGCTTCTCTTTCAAAATGGAAATGGACTCTGCACTCACTAAGTGTAGGTTGAAACAGTTTCGGCTTCTTTGAAACTAATGCACTCTGACAGGTTCAGATTCGCTGAAATAGTTCATTTCGACAGCGTAATAGGGGGTTTAGATTTCTAGAACTTCGGGGGAGAGAGAGAGGAGGGGGGGGGGAGGGAGAGGAGAGAGAGAGAGAGAGAGAGAGAGAGGAGAGAGTGAATTGGAGAGAGAGAGAGAGGAGAGAGAGCAGTCATGGGGAAGTTGAATGTTGACAGGTGAGGAGAGAGAGAGAGAGAGAGAGAGAGAGCAGTCGGAATGTTGCGTGAGAGAGAGAGAGCAGTCGGAATGTTGCGTGGACAGGTATGTACAGGGTAATTAGTTAACGGTTTTATATAATACTACAGGTTTATGTATGGTTACAATATCACCGTTGCGTTACTTGCTCATGTTAGATTATATGTTGTTGTTGTTGTTTTTTATTACACACCATTTTTACGTGGTTTTTTTTAAACATATCACGTTGTGTTATTTCTTCATTTTTGATCACATGTTTTGTGATACATGTCAATTTTAAGTTTGATTGCAATATATCTCACTGTATGTGCTTACGTTTGATCACAATATATGAATTCAATTCAATCCCAGTTCAATTTTTTTTTTACTTTGAGGATAATGATTAAGCACTCAAGTCTTATTTTTTGTTTGCTTTGTTTTGCTTTGTTTTTTTGCATCCAGTTCCTGTGTCGAACCCAGACCAAACGGCTGTTGTGGATACAATCAGCTAATGTTGATATTGTCAGTATGGTTTTGTTATTTGGTGATGGTGAAAGGTAATGATGATGAATCGAATTGTTGGATAATGTTTCTGATATTTTTTCAAGGGTCGATTTTTGTCATGTACAGAATTGTATGTAATAAATCTATTTTTAAGGTAAAAAATTGTTATGATGTTAATTATAATTGTGACTTGTGGCTTGTGTGTGTGTGTGTGCATGCGTGTGTGTGTGTGTGTTTGTATGTGCGCGCGTGCGCGTGTGTGTGTGCGCGCGCGGCGTGTGTGTGTGTGTGACTGTGTGTGTTTACACGTGTTTGTGTGTGTTTGTATGTGTGTGCGTGCGTGCGAGTATATGTGCGTGTGTGTCTGTGTCTGTGTGCCTGCGCGCGCGCACGCCCGCACATGCACGTGTGCATGAACGTGTGGGTGTCTGTGCACTTGGCAGTTGATTTTTCTACAATCTACCAATCACTGTTTTTAGGGTGCTTCTCTACCCTTCTGTATAGGCCAGTTTTCTTTCTGTTGTCTTTTTTTCATCTTCTTTCTTTTGTGTCGTTTTTATTTTATTTTATAAGTAGTCTCATATGACAAGATGAACTTTCTCTGTTTGTCTGTCTTCTGTCTGTGTCTCTGTCTGTCTGTGTGTCTGTGTCTGTCTCTCTCATTCTCTCTCTGTGTCTCTCTTTCTGTCTCTATCTCTCTCTCTCTATGTCCCTCTCTCTCTCTCTCTCTTTCTCTCTGTCTGTCTGTCTGTCGCTCTCTGTCTCTCTGTGTCTGTCGCTCTGTCCCTGTCTGTCTGTCTCTCTCTCTCTCTCTCTCTCTCTCTCTCTCTCTCTCTCTCTCTCTCTCTGTGGGTAGCTTCCCTTGCCTGGCAAGCCAGCAAGACGCAACACTCTGAGCTTGTGAGCAAATATCTCAATTTATTCATTACGATTTATTCAAAATGCCTGTGGACGGACATCCATCAACGTTACACAGCATGTTGAATGCTCTGCTGAAGGAAATGACTGTGTCTTCCTTTAAAAATGATGGTAGGGGCAGTCAAACTGTTGTGGTTCTGAGGTTTACATCAACAACTTTGATTCAGCCACCATGAGATACACAGTAGCAACGTTACTTAGAGAAAAAAACGTATTTCGCAACCGAATCGTGATAGAGGAAGAACCGAAATATTCCGTACAAATCGTGAAAAGCAAGCACGTGGACTTTCTCCCTCGAACTTGTTTATGCCAACTCCCGCCTTGCCTGTGTTACAAGACAGATCGTGAAAATGAAGATTGCCGAAGTAGGCCTGACTCCGACATGTTTACCTGTGCGCCATGCCAGTCTTCCTTACCCGTGTCTCCTAGCCAGACAGTGGGCATTGCTATGCCGCAGTGTGTTACAGATACACAGACTGTGACACTGGAGTGTAACTAAAATACCTGTGACACTTATGGTACTGCAGAAGTAAGTACGGAAGAGTTGTGTGAGAGAAAAGAATCATTTCCTTTTATTTTTCTAATGGACTCGTGCCTAACATCCCACCAAGGAAACGGAGAGAGAGAGAGAGAGACAGACGGACAGACAGACAGACAGACAGCAGACAGACAGAGACAAAGAGAGAGAGAGAGAGAGAGAGAGAGAGAGAGAGAGAGAGACCACAGAAAGTGAGAGAGAGAGAGACGGAGAGATATAGAGAAGAAACAGAGATATAGTCAGAAAGGGAGAGAAACAGAGAGAGACACAGAGAGAATCTAAGGACAAGAGAAGTAATGGTGTCAAAAAACCAACAAAAACAAAGGAACCAAACTGATCCAATAAGGATCAAGCAAAACCTAAAACACCCCCCTACTAAAAAAAAAGGTTCACAATGAACAAGGAATCCAGGCAACTTTGTGGCCAAATAAACCCTGGCTCACTAAGGAAAACTGCTCCTCCGGTCACATCTACACTGCTCCACACAACACGTAATAAGACTCGAACCTAAGTGAAGAACTTGGGTTACAAAATCCTTGTGGTGGAGTTTTCCCATCATGTAATGAAACTTCGCTCCAAGCAACTGTTTAGAAACCCCAAACTTTAATTAACGTGGGTTTTTTTTTAGCCTCACAACGAGGTAGAAGACCATCCTACATACAAGGAATTGTTTAGGGAGGGTGGGGGTGGGGTGAGGGTCGGGGAGGGGGAGGGGGGCAGTAAATGTAAGGAGATATCGCTAGGAATTGTTTGAACAACATCAAGGATAGGAGAAGATTTCGCAGCCTTTGTAGATCTCCAGACAGTACAGGGGCCAGTTTTATGAACGTACGCCTTTTTTAATGACAGTCGAGTAACGGCGGTTTTCTGAGTGGAGTACCGTTGTTCAAGAAAAAATTTGCGTTTGATGAAATACATAAACCTTGGCTAGAAGCTGATTCTCGACCCCGTTGTCTGTGAGACAGCAGTGATACCTTTTCCTGTAAAACTTCTGGGGTTTTTTTTTTTTTAGATTGACGACAACATTTAAGGAAAATAATGAGATACAATGAATGATGAAGCGTGAAGAACAAGCTGTGTTACTGTTTAGTTATATAGGCGGTCGTTGGGGGTAAGGGTGGGGTGGGTGGGGTGGGT
>CM060343.1:5338381-5340881 GCA_030674155.1 Stramonita haemastoma
GCCTGAGGGAAAGGAGAGGTCAGAGCATCGATCTGACCCCTTGTTTCTCTCCCCTTGTCTGCGCTGGCGTCCCCTTCTTTGCCTTGTGCGGGACGGGACGAGCCAGACTCGGGCTTGTAGCCAGACTGCGAACAGAGTAGTGATCGATACTGATGATGATGATGATGATGATGATGATGAGATGATGATGATGATGATGGTGATGATGATGGTGATGATGATGATGATGATGATGATGATGATGATGATGATGATGATGATGTGAAGGAGATGCTCATTGTCCCTATCAGACCTGTCTTGTCCTATGGCAAAAAAAACAACAACCAAAAAACCAACAACAAAAATCAAGGCAGTGTGCATGATTATGACAAACAATACAAAGAACAACAAACCAACATGTTTATTTCTTCCAACCATTTTTATGTCTATAACAAAATCAAGAACAGCTTCGTCAGGAAATTATCAAAAGCTGAGGGGTAATACAAAAAACAACAACTCCAGACTAGACTTATGAGTACACAGTGTATATTGAGAAAAAAAACAACATTCATACACAAAAGAAAAAACAAAACAATAACCACCAATTAAACTTTTTGATAAACGTACTTAACTAATGTTTGTTTTTCCTCCCTACTTTTTCCACAATAATGGTTTAATCATGCACTATTCCCCTTCCTAAAGAAGAATCTAACTCAAAAACGAAGAAAAAAAACCAAACATGACCATAGTCTCTCAGACACTTACCGGATGTAAAACTCTCTGTTTGAAATATTAGCACACGTCAAACACAGAGAACTGACCATGTAGGTAGTAAAAAAAAAACTGTATTTTTTGGGGGTATTGCTTTTATCTAAACTGCTGTATCTATCTGAAATGTTCCAAGATGCCCGGAACTCTCTACCTAGGGTACCTAGTCTGTTCATTCAAAACAGGAAACCTGGCAGGAACTGGAAAAGACGTTCAACTTGTTTTTCCTTTCAACTTTGCCCGGGTCTCCTTTGTTCCCGAGCCATCAACAGAGCTGTGTGTGAGTGACTAGGACCGTAAAGTTTTCTGTACAAAGAAACGCGAGGGTCTGTCTGTCTTTGTTGTGTTAATGGTGTTGCTGTTGTTGTTGTTGTTGTTGTTGTTTTGGTGGTGGTGGTGGTGTTGCTTGGTGGTCGTTGTCGTCTATTTGTGTTTTTCTATCATCGGTGTTTTTTCTTTATTCATTTTATTTTGTTTCTGCTGCTTTTTTATAAGTAAGGAAAGTGTCACCCTACGAGGTAAATCAGTGACAGATTGTTGTGTGTTGTGTTGTGTTGTGTTGTGTTGTGTTGTGTTGTGTGTGTGTGTGTGTGTGTGTGTGTGTGTGTGTGGTGTGTGTGTGTGTGTGCGAGAGAGAGAGGGGAGACAGAGACAAAGAGACAGATAGACAGAGAAAGAGAGAGACAGACAACAAAGACAGAGACAGAGAGAGATGGCTGCTTTGGGTGGTTTTGTGTTTGTTTTTGCTGCCTCATCTTCTCTACCCACAAGGATCCTCTCAAACTCTCTGCCCCAGCCATACCCAGATTCGTTATTCATGCCGTATCATCAGAGCTAGTAGTCCACAGGCTAGCCTGTATCGACTTCAGGCCACCGTGGGGCCACCAGCCACAAGGGCCCTGCACTGCTTTTGGTTCACTTTGGTTGTTGTTGTTTTTTAGAGGAGCTTGTTCTGTATTAACATACGCAAGACACCAGCTTACTAACCCCTGGCAAAACAGACCTGGCGCAGAAGCATCGAAGTTAGCAGAGACGAAGGCAGCCGGAATGACGTGGGCCGAGCTGAAGAGGATCTCCCAGAACCGAGTCCGTTTTGGGGGGGGGGGGAGGGGTTTGTTGTGACCCTGTGTTCCCAAGGAATTTATAGGCAAGTCTCAGGGACGGGATAGCTCAGTGTTCAGAGCGCTCGCTTTCCCCCAGCCAAAGTTAAGCAGCGTCGACGTAGTTACCAGTTGGATGGGTGACCGTTTGCGCGCCTTGGCTCCAGTACAGTCCTCCCCAGTTCCCCCAGCTGTAAACGGGTACCTGCGCTCTTTAGGGTCAGGGAAGGTAAAGCGGCGAGGGAGAGGAGATGGGCGCCGCCCTCAAATAATTATGCTGGCCCCTAGAGAAGCTGAGATCTCTGACGCCTCGTTCCCCTACGACCGCCTTAGTTTATGGGACACCTTAACCTTTTTACCTGACGTCAAGTCTGCAAGTCTGTGGAAGGGGCAAGCAGCTGGGCTCACAACAGAACGAGAAAACAGCGCCAAGGAAGAGTTAATTAATTCTTCAGCATGAGAAAAACGGAAAGATGGCTTCAAAGACCAAGAACCTAATGAGTTGTGGAATTAATAGCCAAGAAAGGAACGTGCACACGCAAACACACAAGCATAATATACGTTTGCACGTGCTTGTGGCCGTGTGCGCACACACACAAACACACATACACCTACATATGCACGCATACACACATACATATGCACGCATGCAT
>CM060343.1:5345881-5358381 GCA_030674155.1 Stramonita haemastoma
ATAATCAAATTTGCTTTATTGACATCTTATCTTTTAAACCCTATCTGACCTATCGTTAACGTGTAGAGAACCTGTGCTTACAAGATTATTGTTTAGAATTGATACTTTCGATTTCTATGTCGATATGAAAGTTCATTTTATTTTGTGTTCATGCATTCAAACCTTGTGACAGCTTTTCTTTTAATTAATCCCTTCTCATTCACACACACACGTTTCTTTAAAACAACATTCAGTATCAGGACAAATTCAGTATAATCTCAACACTTATCGCCAGCTCCGCGTTCATAAAAACGCACTCCAAAATATGTTGTGACCATCTTCTTCGCTAAGCTTATACCATGGACCATTTCTCCTTCTACCCAGTTTTCTGTGTAAAGTGGAAGACACAAAAATGACAGGTCGTCGAGCTAGACGAACTCCCTAGGGTACACCAGTAAATGACTAATTTGCCTTCAATTATCAAAGCGGGGTGGTACTTCAGGGATACCTGCAAATGTTCCCTCTGATTGCATTAATTAAACATGTACCTTCGTGGTAGGAATATCAATAAGTCATTGGCCTTGGTTAGCTGTATCGATAATTATATCAACGTGTATTAGAAGTTGTGTTGACCTCAGCTCAGGAGGGGGGGGGGGGAACCCTACAGAGGTTTTTGTTTTAAAGAAACGTGTGCGTGAAGTGAGACACGGATTAAAAAGAAAAGCTGTCATAAGGTGTAAGTTATGAAAAAGAGAAAGAAATAGAGGGTTTTTTTAAAAGGAAGAAAGAAAAGAAAGTAAGGGAGATTAAAAAAAAGGGAAAAAACATAAACAAAATAAGAGAGAGAGAGACACACAGAGAGAGAGAAAAAGAGAGAGAGAGAGGAGAGAGAGAGAGAGAGAGAGAGAGAAGGAGAGAGAGGAGAGAGAGAGAGAAGAGAGAGGAGAGAGAGAGAGAGCATAATTTTGCAAATATTAACATGTCTAAAAGGCATAAGAACGATGCTGATGATGATAAGAGAGAGAGACAGAGAGAGACAGACAGACAGACAGAGAGACAGAGAGCAAATGGACAGACAGGGGAGGGGGGGGGGGGGGCAACAAGCACATAGAGAGAGAAAAACGCCTTGAAACTATCTCAATGTTGATCACCACACACACACACACACACACCACAACACACACACACACACACACACACACGCGCGCGCGCGCCGCGCGCGCGCCACACACACACACACACACACACACACACACACACACACACACACACGCACACGCACACTTACACACATACACACACATGTATATATACATATATATATACTATATATATTATATATATATATATACTATATTTATATATATATATATATATATATATATTTTATATACACATATACATGTACATACATATATACAACATATACATGTACATATACATATAAATATCACTCATAACTAATCCTACATACATATATGTATATATATGTATATAAATATCATGTTATATAATATGTATATATGGTGCATAGATTATATACAGCATGCACATGCTTACAAAGCACTGTTGATATAGAATTGTACTATTTCTAGGATGTCCCACCGCACAAAAGTGGGATGAATGACTTAACTGTTTACCACAGTCCCTAAATCAAATATCTCCACAGGGACTATAACATAATCTCAACACAAAACAACAACAATCCCTCATATAATCTCAAGGATAAAAAAAATGATTTAAAAAAATCCGGGAACGGTTTTTTCAAGTAAACCCCAACACACCGATTTCACCATTAACTTTTTTTTTGTTATACCCCCCCCCCCCCCACCCTAACAGGAGCAAATTCATCAAGGCAAGAACCTACGGGTCAGATCTCCGCTAGACTACTTTCCAAAGAAGACCCTGCAATGTTTTCTGTCGGGGTCTGGCTGCTCTAGTGGTGTGAAGTTGATGAATGTGCTTGCTGTGGTGTGTGAAACACTGAGAGACTGTGGTGCTTCCTTCAACTTCTCCCCTCCTCCCTCTCTCCCGCTGCTGTGTGTGGTGATTGCTCTCACACAGGGAGCCAGACTGTCTCAGACATCGTCCTTACTTTTTTTGTTTATGGGGTTTTGGTTGTTTTATTTGTTGTGTGTCGATGTTGGTTGTTGTTGTTGTTTGGTGGTGGTGGTGGTGGTGGTGGTGGTGTGGTGGTGGTGGTGGTGGTGGGGTGGTGGTGGTGCTGTTGTTGTTGTTGATGATAGTTATTGGTGTTGTTGCTCTGTATTAAAAGTTGCTGATAATGGTATTTGGTGTTGCTGCGTCGTGCTATGTTGCTGGTAATAGTTTTTGGTGTTGCTGCTGTGGTATTTAAGTTGTGATAATAGTTTTGGTGTTGCTGCTCTGGTATTAAGTTGTGATAATAGTATTAGTGTTGCTGCTGTGGTATTAAGTTTGCTGGTAATAGTATTTGGTGTTGCTGCTCGTGCTATGTTGCTGATAATAGTATTTGGTGTTACATGCTGCTCTGGTATTAAAAGTTGCTGATATAGTATTTGATGTTGCTGCTGTGGTATTAAAGTTGTGATTATAGTTATTGGTATTGCTGCTCTGTATTAAATAGTTGCTGATAATAGTATTTGATGTTGTGCTGTGGTATTAAGTTGCTGGATAATAGTATTTTGGTGTTGTTGCTCTGGGTATTAAGTTGCTGATAATAGTATTTTGTTGTTGCTGCTGTGGTATTAAAGTTGCTGATGATAGTATTTGGTGTTGCTGCTGTGGTATTAAAAGTTGCTGATGATAGTATTTGGTGTTGCTGCTGTGGTATTAAGTTGCTGGTAATAGTATTTGATGTTGCTGCTGTGGTATTAAGTTGCTGATAATAGTATTGTGGTGTTGTGCTGTGGTATTAAAAGTTGCTGATAATAGTATTTGGTGTTGCTGCTCTCTGAATGATGTTGCTGGTAATACTGTTTGGTGTTTTGCTGCTGTGGTATTAAAAGTTGCTGATAATAGTATTTGGTGTTGCTGCTCTCGATCTATGTTGCTGATAATAGTATTTGGTTGCTGTTCTGGTATTAATAAATTGCTGATAATAGTATTTGATGTTGCTGCTGTGGTATTAAGTTGCTGATAATAGTATTTGGTGTTGCTGCTGTGGTATTAAAAGTTGTGATAATAGTATTTGGTGTTTGCTGCTCTCGAATTATGTTGCTGATAATAGTATTTGGTGTTGTGTTCTGGTATTAAAAATTGTGATAATAGTATTTGATGTTGCTGCTGTGGTATTAAGTTGCTGATAATAGTATTTGGTGTTGCTGATGTGGTTATTAAGTTGCTGATAATAGTATTTGGTGTTGCTGCTATGTGGTATTAAGTTGCTGATAATAGTATTTGGTGTTGCTGTTCTGTTAATGTAAAAAGTTGCTGATAATAGTATATTCGGTGTTGCTGCTCTGGTAATAAAGTTGCTGGTAATAGTATTTTGTGTTTGGGGCTGCTGTGGTATTAAAAAGTTGTTGAAAATAGGTTTTATTTGGGGTTGCTGCTTGCCCTCGAATTATGTTGCTGATAATAGTTTTTTGGTGTTGCGTTCTGGTTTTAAAAAATTTTGCTGATAATATATTATTTGATGTTTGTCTGATGATTTGGTCGCTGTGGTATTAAGTTTGCGGGATAAAAGTAATAGGTGTTGTGCTGTGGTATTAAGGTTGCTGATAAATATTTTTTGGGTTTTTGGATTTGCTGAGTGGTATAAAGTTTGCTGAAAAATAGTATTTGGTGTTGCTAGCTAGTGGGTTTAAAGTTGCTGATAATAGTTTATTGTGAAAAATTTGTTGAAATAGGGTGCTGTTTTGGTTTAATTAAGTTGCAGAAAAAAAGTTATTTGGTTTGCTGCTCGTGGTATTAAGTTGCTGATAAAGAAATTTGGTTTTGGGCTGTGGTGGTATTAAGAAAGGCTAAATTAAAAAGGTTATTTTTGGTGTTGCCGGGCGGTGGTAAAATTTTTGCTGAAAAAAATATTTTTTGGGTTTCCCCTGTTTGGTATTAAATTGGGCTGATAAATATATTTGGTTTTTGCTGTTTGTATAAAAAAGTGAAGAGGTTAAAAAATAGTATTTTTGTTGGCTCTGGTAGGGGGCTGGGTTGTATTGTGTATTTTTGTTCTTGTTGTTTCTGTATTTAATGTGTTCCGAAAAAGGAAAAGGGATTATGCTCGTGAAAGGGATAAAAATAATTTTTTGCTGGTTGTATTTTGGGGGCTGGTTTAAATGTGTTGCTCGGTAATAGAAAATTGGGGTTTGGGTGTGCTCTAAAAGTTGCTGAAATAGTATTTGGGGTTTTTTGCTCCTTAAAGGGGTTTCTGGTTTAAAGGAGTGTTTTGGTGTTGCTTTTTTAAGGGCTGTTAATGATGTTGCTTGCGTTTAATAATGGGTTTGTGTGTTGTTTTGCTGCTCCCCTAAGATTGTTGCTGGAAACAAATTTTTTTGGTGTTGGGGGATTCTTGTCCCAAAGATGTTGCTTGGGAATAAGAATTTTGGTGTAGGGTGCTCTCTAATGAAGTTGGCTGGTTTAAAAGTTTTGGTGTTGCTGTACTCTAAAAGTTGCTTGGGGAATATTGGGTTTGGGGGGGTTGGGTGGCTCTCTAATGAAAGTTTTCTGGGTAATCTGATATTTTTTATTGTTGCTCTATTCTGGGGTTTTTTCCTCTAATGATGTTTCTGGTAAAAAGTGTTTGGGTTGCTTTCACTCTAATGATGTTGGCTGGAAATAGATTTTTGGTTTGCTGCTCTCCTAATGAATGGGGTTTCTGGAAATAGATTGATTCGGTTAAAAGGGTTTTTGCTGCTTAAAAGTTGGTGGTTTGGCCTCTAATGGGTTGTTAAAAGGGTTGGGGTTTTGTTTAAGGTTATGTAATAGATTCGGTGTTTTCTGCTCAAAAAGATGGTTGCTAGGTAATTAAAGTTTTGGGTTTTTGCTGCTCTCACCTTTAAAGATGGGTTTCTGGTAATAGTATTTGGGTGTTGGGTGCTCTCTAAGTATGTTGCTGGTAAAGGTGTTTGGGTGGTTTCCTGCATCTCTAATGATTTTTGAGCTGGAAATAGTTTTGGGGGTTGGGAAGCTCTCTAATGATGTTGCTGGGGAAAGTGTTTGGTGTTGCTGCTCTCTAAAAAGAATGTTGCTGGTAATAGTTTTGGTTTGCTGCTCTCCTAATATGTAGCTGGGAATAAATGGGTTTTTGTGTTGCGGGTCTCAATGATGATTTGCTGGTAATAGATTTGGTGTTTGCCCGCTCTCTAATATGTTTGCTGGTTTAAAGTGATTTGGTTGTTGCTGCTCTCTAATGATGTTGCTGGTAATAGTGTTTGGTGTTGCTGCTCTCTAATGATGGTTGGAGAGTAATAGTGTTTTGGTGTTGCTGCTCTCTAATGATGTTGCTGGTATATGTTGTGTGCTGCCTCTAATGATGTTCGGTATAGTATTTGGTGTTTGCTGCTCTCTAATGATGTTGCTGGAATATGTGTTTGGTGTTGCTGCTCTCTATGAGTGCTTAATGAGTTTGGTGTGGCTAGCTCTTAATGATGTTGCTGGTAATAGTGTTTGGCGTTGCTGCTGATATTGTATTGCTTAAAATAGTTTCACGAGACTTCTTGGCATCTCCACAGAGACCACATAAGCAACAAAGAAGTGCATAACAGAATCCAGCAAATTATTGGTCCTTACGAAAATCTATCGATCGTAACGAAGCGTAAACTTAAATGGTACGGGCATGTTACAAGATCAAAAGGACTTGAAAAACAATACTGCAAGGCACTGTCCTAGGAGGAAGAAAAAGAGGCAGACCAAGGAAGAGATGGGAGGACAACATCAGCGAATGGACAGGCCTAGAACTCAACAAAACTTCGAGAAAGGCAGAACAAAGAGAGGAATGGCGGGAACTGGTTGTCAAGTCTTCAGGGTGCCCCCACGGTCTCCAGACTAAAGGATAGATGATAGATAGATAGATAGATAGATAGATAGATAGATAGATAGATAGATAAGAAGATAGGTAGTAAGAGATGGGATAGGTAGGTAGGTAGGTAGTAGTAGGTAGGTAGGTAGGTAGGGTAGGTAGGTAGGTAGGTAGGTAGTAGTAGGTCGGTAGGTCGGTCGGTGTGTGTCGTAGGTCGGTCGTCGGTGGTCGGTCGGTCGGTCGGTCGGTCGGTGGTCGGTCGGTCGGTGGGTCGGTCGGTCGGGTCGGTCGTCGGTCGGTCGGTCGGGTCGGTCGGTCGTGTCGGGTCGGTCGGTCGGTCGGTCGGTCGGTCGTGTGTCGGTCGGTCGGTCGGTCGGTCGTCGGTCGGCGGTCGGTCGGGTCGGTCGGTCGGTCGGTCGTCGGTCGGTCGGTCGGGTCGGTCGGTCGGTCTCGGTCGGTCGGTCGGTCGTCGGTCGGTCTGTCGGTCGCTCGGGTCGGTCGGTGTCGGTCGGTCGTCGGTCGGTCGGTCGGTCGGTCGGTCGGTCGGTCGGTTCGTCGGTCGGTCGGTCGGTCGTCGGTCGGTCGGTCGGGTCGGTCGGTCGGTCGGGTCGGTCGGTCGGTCGGTCGGTCGGTCGGTCGGTTCGGTCGGTCGGTCGGTCGGTCGGTCGGTCGGTCGGTCGATCGATCGATCGATCGATCGATCGATCGATCGATCGATCGATCGATCGATCGATCGATAGATAGATAGATAGATAGATAGATAGATAGATAGATAGATAGATCGATCGATCGATCGATCGATCGATCGATAGATCGATCGATCGATCGATCGATCGATAGATCGATCGATCCCCGTTTTTGTCCAAGAATCCCCCCCCCCATTCACTAGACCGTGATTAATGGTGTGGGTGCTAGTCTTTCGTATGAGACAATAAACTGAGGTCTCATGTGCAATTCTCATTTATAGCACGTAAAAGAACCATGAGATTTGTCCCTGTCAAAATTCTGTAGAAAAAACAACATCAGCCATTGAGAACAAAACCAAATACATATGCAGAAAGGAAATGATGGGTGGCGCAGCCCAAATTTTACGTAGGTAAATCTGCTGTGACTTAAAGTGGTACACAATACAATACAATACAATACAATACAATACAATACAATACAATACAATACAATGCAATGCAATACAATACAATACAATACAATACAATACAATACAATACAATGCAATGCAATGCAATGCAATACAATACAATACAATACAATACAATACAATACAATACAATACAATACAATACAATACAATACAATACAACAGATTTGCTTTTTCTGGGGTATCACCACGTATCTGCAAGATTTTTTTCTTACAAGATTTCCATTTTGACGTGTGCTTCTATTGATGTTTAAAACGATTTCTTTTTCAGAATTTTTCTTTGTCTTTGTTAATTTGTTTTCATTATTTGATTGTTTTCCTTTTATTGAGGGCTCGATGTCAACAAGCTATTATGTGTACTTTATATTTTCCTCCAATGAACAGTTTTGGTTGAAGTTTCAAGTTTCAATTTTCAAGAGTTTATTTTCAAGCCTCAAGTCTCAAGTCTCAAGTCTCAAATCTCTCTCTCCTCTCTCTCTCTCTCGTCACTCTTCTCTCTCTCTCTCTCTCTCTCTCTCTGCTCTCTCTCTCCTCTCTCTCTCGTCTCTCTCTCTCTCTCTCTCTCTCTCTCTCCTAGTGATTGTGTGTGTGTGTGTGTGTGTGTGTGTGTGTGTGTGTGTGTGTGTGTGTGCGTGTGCTGGTGTGTTCCTATCTGTCTGTTTGTCTGTCAGTGCGCAAGAGCGTGTTCGATTCTTTGTTCTCAATTCCACAATTGATTAGTTCGTCGGTCTTTGAAGTTATTTTTTTTTTCCGTTTTCTGCATTTTTCAAGAATGAATTAATTCTGTCTTGTCGCGATTTATCCTTGATACGTCATTGCATTCACTTTTGGCATAGAAGAAATAGAAATAAGCCTCAGAGCCCTCGTGATGGCTGAAATACTTACGCAAATGGTCAGCATTATACATCACCAGAAACACTATACATCCCAAAGAAATTGGTCATGACACATCAGTAGAACTTATCAATCTGTCAGTCAAGGACTCATTATTATTTATTTATTATTATTCTTTTATATCGAGGATAACAGTAATAAGCAGTCATGTGCTTTTTTTCATCCGGTCCCCGTGTGTATGCAGTTTTTGTAAAATATTGTCATCTGTTCCCACCGGCACACGATGGCCTACTCTTACGAAAAGCGGAAACAGGATTAACGTGTGCGCAAGATGTTCTGCGGCGGTTCGCACACGGGGCCCCTCGGTTTAAAGTCTCATCCGAATGACTTTTGGGAGAGTGGAGTCAGCGCTGAGTTAACTCCAGGAAGAAAATTTCCTCGACCGGACTCGAAACCCGGTCGTCAAATTGGCCAGCGCAATGTTCTGACCACTAGGCTATCCGTCCCCCTACATCTTTACTTCATACCACACCATCAATACACTTCTACATCTTTACTCATACCACACCATCAATAAATACACTTCTACATCTTTACTTCATACCACACCATCATACACTTCTACATCTTTACTTCATACCACAACCATCAATAAATACACTTCTACATCTTACTCATACCACAACCATCAATACACTTCTACATCTTTACTTCATACAACCCATCAATAAATAACCTTCTACATCTTATGACTTCATACCACACCATCAATAATAACTCAGTTAATCAGTACAAATGAAACAGGTAATGGTTTTACTCACACCTAAACCAGCTTTACAATGAAAAATTAAAAGGAAAGTAAAGGAAAAGAAGAATAAGGTTTTGAAAACGTGTGGTATGATTAAAGAAAAGAAGGATAATGATGGTGTGTTATTAGGTAAAGATATTGTGTATTGATGGTGTGGTACAAGTAAAGATGTAGAAGTGTATTGATGGTCGTGGTATAACAGTAAAGAGGGAGAATGATATTGATGGTGTGGTATAAGTAAGATGTAGAAGTGTTATTGAATGGTGTGGTATGAAGTAAGATGTAGACGTGTATTGATGGTTGGAAGAAGTAAAGATGAAGAATGTGAATTTAATATGAAAGGTGTGGTATGAAGTAAAGATGTAGAAGTGTATGATGGTAGTTGGTATGAAGTAAAGCTGTAGAATGGATTGATGGTGTGGTATGAAGAAAAAGATGTAGAAGTGTTATTTGATGGTGTGGTATGAAGTAAAGATAAGAGTGTATTTTATGTTTGGTAGTGGTCGGAAGTAAAAAATGTAGAAGTGATTTAAGTTGGTGTGTGTGATGAATTAAAGATGTAGAAGTGTTTTGGGATGGGGGGTTGGTAGAAGTAAAGATAAAGAAGATGTAAATTTATTGATGGTGTAGGTAGGAAGTAAAGAATGTAGAGTGTAGTTGTATGGTGGATGTGTAATGGAAGTAAAATAAAGAAGTGTATTTATTGATGGTGTAGGTAATAAGAACGAAAAGCTGTAGAATGTGTTAGTGGTTGAATAATGGAGTTGGAAAAAGTTGGAGGTTGGTAAAAAGAATTATTTGAAGTACAATCTTATTTTATCTACCCTTACCCCCTTCAATATTTTTTACACCTACCCCAAAACCCCAAAACCAAATTATTAATTCAACCTAACGCAAAACCATTCAATTATTACATTTTTTCCTACCCCCTATACAACAATATTTTTAAAATCCCCCCCTCCATACCCATAAAATTTTATAAACATCCCTTACCCTCATAAGCCCCCTATTACAACAATTTATTACACCACCCCAACTCCAATCACCATTATTTACCCCCTTCCCACCCCTACCGGGGCCGACCCCCACCCAGCCGCCATTTTTTTTGCCCATACCCCCCACCAGCCAACAGGCCCCACCAGCCCCCTCCCTTACCCCAAAAACAAATTCCAATAAAAAGGGCAAAAAAAGTTTTAAACCCAAATAATTCAAAAAATTTCCAAAAAAGCACGAAAAAGTGAACCTTCCCCTAACGTGGGGCCGGTCAGGAAAGTAGCGAGTTGGAAATTAGTGGCCCCTAGCCAAATTCTTGCCCCAGAAACCAGCCAACGGTGCCCCTAACCCCAAAATTAAAAAAATTTAATTATTTTTTCAAATTCTTTTAAAAAATTTTTTCTTGTTGGTTGGGCCCTTTTTGTCTTCTTTTTGCAGCTTTCGTTTTTTAATTTTTTTATCCAATTCCTCCGTTGTTTTCTTACTTTTTCCATCACTTTTAATTTTTTTCCCCTTTTTGGTTATTAACTTTAGTTTTTATTATTATTATTAAATAATTTTTTATTTTTTGGGAAATTTGGAATTTTTTAAATTAGATTAAAAAAATAAAAATATATATATATATATGCACACACATTTCTGGACTGACCAAAATTGTCTTACAGGGAACAGTACAAGGAGGGAGACGAAGAGGCAGACAGAGGAAACCATGTGAAGACATCAGAGAGTGGACAGGCCCTGAGTGGAGCGATCTGCTACGGAGGGCGGAAGACCGTGGGGAGTGGAGGAAGCTGGTTGGAAAATCATCAGTGGTACCCCCACCAGTCCGCGGGACTACGGGAAAAGTGAAGGTGAAGGATATGTGCACGGATGAGTGTTATTTATTCTGTATTTTTTTTTAATTTTATTTATTTATCTATTTCGCGGATAATGCAATAAGCATCCATGTGCTTTTCTACATCCAGTCCCCATGTGTATGCAGTTTTCTAGATCTGATCTGTCATCTATTCCCACCGGCATACGATGGCCTACTCTTAAGAAAAGCGGAACAGGATTCAACGTGTGCGCAAGATGTTCTGCTTGTTTATAGACTCATCCGAAGGACTTTTGGGGGGAGTGGAGTCAGCACTGATGTTAACTCCAGAGGAAATATCCCCTCGAACAGGAATCGAACCCGTGTGTGTGATTATATGTGGTGTGTGTGTGTGTGTGTGTCTGTGTATGTGTGTGTGTCTGTGTGTCTGTCTGTGTGTGTGCACGCGCGCGCGCGCACGCACGCACGCACTCACGTGCGAGTAGTCCTACTATTCAATGATGGAGAAAGCCGACGACTTCAATCACACACACACAACACACACACACACACACACACACACACACACACACACACACACACACACACACACACACACACACACACAACATACACAACACGCACGCACACACGCACACACAACACACACACACTATACACACACACTACACACACACACACACTACACACATACTACACACATACTATACACACACACTACACACACACACACCTATACACACACACACATTACACACACACAACCACACACACACACACACCACACACTACACACACACAATCACCACCACCACCACATCTCCCCCCCCCCCCCCCCCCACACACACACACAGATCTCCTCTTCAAATTCCAACTCTCCCATGTCCACTAGTCACCCCACCCCCCCCCCCCCAACCCCACCCCAAACAAAAAAAAACCCACCCAACCAACAACCTCCTCACCTCTCCCCCTCTCCCTCTCCTCTCCTCTCAACCCCCCCTCCTCCCACCTTCCCCCCCCCCCCCACCTCTGCACCTCCCATCCCACCCCCACCCCCACCCCCCACCCTACCTCATAGAGAATTCTGTGGGGCGAACATCCAGAGAAGAAAAGAAGTCAGCACCAGAGGCAGTGGTCCCTTCAGACAGACAAAGGAGACACGAACTAACCCTCACCCCCTCCCCCCCCCCAAGTCACCTACCTCCACTACGTACCCTCCAACCCCCGCCACCCCTCTCCCCCTCCCTCCCCCTCCCTCCCCCCCTCCCCCCTCCCCCCCTTTTAGCAGAAGAGACTACTGGAAGGCCCCAGCATCCACGCGCCACGTGATGCTGTCAACGACTGCTGTTGTTTCCCCCCCCCCCCCCCCTTCCACCCTCTCTCTCTCCATCCTTCTCCTCCCACCCTCCTCCTCCCTCCTCCTTCCTCATTCTCATTCCAGAAACCCATGGAGATCCTGACAGGGCCTGACCCCCCTGACCCCTCCCCTCCCCTCCTCACCCCTTCCCCCCCACCCCTCCTCCATCCCCTCTCTCTCTCTGTCTTTCCTCCACCCCCCCCCCCCTGTAGGCCTGAGGGGCTAGTGTCTTCCAGGGGTTTCCAGCAGGGGCGAGACACCTGTGTGTGTCACCTTCTTTTCATCCCTTGCATTCCTGATGATTGTTGCGGGGGTAAAGGGGTAGGTAGGGATAGGGGTGAGGAGGTGTGGGGGGGGGGGGGGGTAGGGAAGGGGGGGGAGGTTAGGGCGAGTTGGTCGGTGGTAGTGGTGGTGGTTTTGGTGGTGGTGTGGTTTGTATTGTGTTGCGCTGTTTTGTGTTGTGTCGTTCTGTTTTTGTGCTGTGTTGTGCTGTGCTGTGCTGTGCTGTGCTGTTCTGTGCTGTGTTTAGCTTTGTTGTGTTGTGCAGTGTGGTGCGGTGCTGTGCTGTGCTGTTGTGCTGTGTTGTGCTGTGTGTGCTCTGTTTTGCGGTGTTGTGCTGTG
>CM060343.1:5363381-5365881 GCA_030674155.1 Stramonita haemastoma
TTTGCCATAATAAAAAAGATACGGTTATTATTATTTATTTACTTATTTATTCTTTCATATCGAGGATAATGGAATAAGCACTCGTGTGCTTTTTTTTTTACATCCGGTCCCCGTGTGTATGCAGTTTTGTTAATGTCATCTGTTCCTACCAGTACACAATGGCCTACTCTTACGAAAAGCGTCTATCATGCCTGCTGGCCTTTCTCGCTTAACACTGGAGAGGGAACAGGAAAAAGCACAGAAGGAACAGGAAAAAGCACAGAGGGAACAGGAAAAAGCACAGAAGGAACAGGAAAAAACACAGAGGGAACAGGAAAAAGCACAGAAGGAACAGGAAAAAAACACAGAGGGAACAGGAAAAAGTACAGATGGGAAACAGGAAAAAGTACAGAGGGAAGAGGGAAAAAGCACAAAGAAAACAGGACAAAAAGTAAAAATGGAACACTGCAGTGGTTTGCAGTTTAAAAAATACCACTACCACTACAGCAGTGGTTTACAGTTAAAAACACCACCACTTCAGCTGTGGTTTACAGTTAAAAACACCACTACCACTACAGCAGTGGTTTACAGTTAAAAAACACCACCACTTCAGCTGTGGTTTACAGTTAAAAACACCATCACTACAGCAGCAGTGGTTTACAGTTAAAAACACCACTACCACAGCAGTGGTTTACAGTTAAAAACACCACTACCACAGCAGTGGTTTACAGTTAAAAACACCACTACCACAGCAGTGGTTTACAGTTAAAAACACCACTACCACAGCAGTGGTTTACAGTTAAAAACACCACACTACAGCAGTAGTGGTTTACAGTTAAAAACACCACCACTACAGCTGTGGTTTACAGTTTAAAACACCACCACTACAGCAGTGGTTTACAGTTAAAAACACCACTACAGCAGTGGTTTACAGTTAAAAACACCACCACTACAGCTGTGGTTTACAGTTAAAAAACACCACTACAGATGTGGTTTACTGTTAAAAACACCACCACTACAGTAATGGTTTACAGTTAAAAATAGCACTACAGCAGTGGTTTACAGTTAAAAACACCGCTGCAGCGCAACGTTCTGGTGGCTCCTGCGACGGTACTGGAACCATTCGTATAGGTCATTGCCTTTCCAATGGATCATTCCAGTGGCGTGAAGAGGCTCCATGGGTAACAGCTTGCCCTACATACTTACTTACCCAGGCTTTGCGCTCTAAAGACTAGAGCGCAACTCCATAGTCTTTTCCGGGACTGATGGGTGCCTACTACTACTGCTACAGCAAGCAGCTCTCATCCTAGTCTTTCTGTACACCTCACTGCCAACGTGCACTGTCAGGCATTCATCCCCAGTCATCCCTCAGTGCATCTTTGGCCACACCAGACCTCTCTCATTGCCACGTGTATCATCAGTTCAGTTGGTTAAATCACCGTTATTTTGTACCTGTCAAATTGCCAAGAGGTTGGACAAGAGAAGGGAAGTAAGCAGTCATTGGTGAAGATGTCCAAATGAAGGGGGACAACTTGTGGACTGGATAAGGCTGAGGCCAGGGGGAGGGGGGAGTGACTGTGAAAAAGTTGTTGGTTGTTGTTGTCTGCCCTGATGGATTGTGTGATGATGATGACGATGGTAGAATAAAGGGTTCTAGGCCACAGAAAGTATGGTTTAGTTTTAGTGTTAAAAATTATTTTTTCTATAAATTCACGAATTTGTGTATTTTGTTTTATATCTTTAAGCTTTTCTATAATTTAGTATTTACTTATATCTTCACAGTTTGTTTTGTTTTTGATAGTGCATATTTCAAACTTATTTTCATTGTGTTTGTTATTTCAAGTTTAATGATTGCTTTCGTTTGCTTTTTTTCTTCCTGTTATTGTTTGTGGTTGCAGGTCTTCAGTTCTGGCAAAAGATATAGCTGAGAGAGTTTCACAAACTTGTCAATGGGCTAACGAAGAAGTTGTGAATTTATCTTATTTCATGTTTATTTCCCAACGTCATCTGGCAGTTGGTCAATCTTTAAGCCTGAAGAAGATTTTAAATAAACCAAAACTTTGTTCTGTCACACACTTGAATATTGTTTTCTTTTACTTGTCTGCTTGTATAACAATTTAATTTATGGTTTTCTGGACAGATTTTGTCCTTCAAGACAAAATCTCAAACTTGCACAGAACTGCCTACAACGGTTCCAATTCCGATTACTTTTTTCTCCCAAATTCTCAACACATAAGAGATTCAGTTAGGTTACAAGGAGCAAAAGATAACACCCCTAAAAAGACGATAGGCAAAGACAAAGGTGTCCCATGACCTGTGTGGTCGTTGGGGAGCGAGGCGTCAGAGACCTCAGCTTCTCTAGGGGGCCAGCATGTTGAGGGCGGCGCCCATCTCCTCTCCCTCGCTAAAGGACAATAAAAGAATGAAATACGTACATGTCAATAAAAATTGTACGCACATAATTATGCATACACTCCTATACACACAAGCATAAACAAAAAGTAATACATATTATCAATAA
>CM060343.1:5375881-5380881 GCA_030674155.1 Stramonita haemastoma
TTCATTCTTGGTGGACCAGTCCCGGTGTGTATGTAGTTTTGTAAATGTCATGTGTTCCCACCGGCACACGATGGCCTACTCTTACGGAAAGTGTCTGTGTGTCTGTGCCCTGTGTGCATAAGTGCGTTTTTAGAAGTATAACAAAGTTTGGTTGTGAATCTTTGAGCTTGGGAGTATAAAAAAGAGGGGGGGGGGGAACAAAGAATAGGTACAAGCCACTGTGATGAAGACATGAAAATGAGAAATAAGGAAAACAAGATAAAAGGGAAGAGCGAAAAAACGAAGAAAAGAACGAAGGGAAGACACAAAAAGAAAGACAGAAAAAAGAAAAAAAAAACAGAAAAGAAAAAGAAAAGAAAAAAACGAAGAAAGACGGGCAAAAATTTTGTCTTGACTTTACGTGACACTGGTCCGACTGTTTTGTTTTATCTTATTTTATTTTATACCACTTTATGTCACAGCAGATTTTCTCTGCGTGAAACTCGGGCTGCTCTCTCTCCCGGGGAGAGCGCGTTGTCACACTTGCATGGCTAGCACCTACCCATTACCCGTTTAATCGTCTCCTCCGAAAGAATTTAACATTCAATACAAAATTTCCACATCAAAACTGGGAAAGAAAGGACACGCAAGACCGGGAATGGAACCCAGAACCTCACACAGTTTGCTTGTAAGGTAGGTAAAGGTCTAAACCGCCCCGCCACCTTTTCCTTGTTGAAACACATTTTTTCAATATCTTTTTTTATGGTATATTTTTTTTGCTTTAACGTTGCATGGCTAGGCTGTGTGTGTGTGAGAGAGAGAGAGAGAGAAAGTGGAAACAGGTGGCTTGGGTATTCTATGGAATATTTAAAGAGGTGGTTGAACTATAACTGTATGTGAACTATGTTAAACTCTTGTGGGGATTCCGCCTTTCATAGACTAGGATAGATGGGGGGGGAGGATCTCGGGGGGGGGGGGGGGGAGTGAGGGGAGGGGTGGTGGGTAGGTGGGGGGGGGGATCGGTGGAATGGTTGTGTGTGTGTTGGTGTGTGTGGAATGTTGATGCGAGAGTCGTGGGTTAGTCTGTGTGTGTGTGTGTGTGTGTGTGTGTGTGTGTGTGTGTGTGTGTGTGTGTGTGTGTGTGTACGTGTGTGTACGTGTGTGTACGTGTGTGTACGTGTGTGTACGTGTGTGTACGTGTGTGTGTGTGGTGTGTGTGTGTGTGTGTGTGTGTGTGTGTGTGTGTGTGTATGTGTGTGTGTGTGTGTGTCCGAGTGTCCGTACTTTTTTTTTTTACAGTACATCTCACACACACACATACACACACAAACACACACGCGCACACGCACACACACACACACACACGCACGTACACACACCCCTCCCCCCCACACAACACCACCACGCACGCACACACACACACACACACACACACACACACACACACACACACACACACACACACACACACACACACACACAAACAAACACACATACACACACACGCACACACACCGCACACCCACACTCCCCCCCCCTCCCCCCCTAACCCCCCCCACCCCCCCCCCCCCACACACACACACACACATCAGTGAGATTCTGCGTATTCAAAAGATTTTTTTGCACATTTAAGGCAACCGCATTCCGACTTCGGGGAATACAGAAAATAGTGAAGCAGGTGCTAGTGTCCTAGATAATGACACTAACAAAGTAAACAAAGCTGTTGACATAAAACAACAAATAGGGCAACTTCCAATTCATTAGAGAAATTAATTAATCTGTGAAGACTCATTAAAAACTGGAATGATTGTTTACGAATGAGGTCTAGGAAATTTGAGGGGCAAAAAAAAACAAAAAAAGTGGATGTTTTCATTATTCCTTTAAAATGTTGTTTATCACTGGGGGAATTTAAAAATAATAAAAATTCAAAGGAAAAGAAATGGCGGGAACGAAAGTAAAAAAACAAAAGTCAAGAAACGAAACACGTGTGAGATAGCAAGGGAGCCAGCAAGAGAGAGAGAGAGAGAGAGAGAGAGAGAGAGGAGAGAGAGAGAGAGAGAGAGAGAGAGAGAGAGAGAGAGAGAGACAGAGACAGAGACAGAGACAGAGACAGAGAGACAGAGACAGAGACAGAGACAGAGAGACAGAGACAGAGAGAGGCAGAGACAGAGAGAGAGAGAGATTGATTGACTGATTTATTGTTTTATATCAAGGATAATGGAATAAGCTCTCTTGTGCTTTTTACATCCAGTCCCCGTGTGTATGCATTTTTGTAAATCTTGTCATCGGTTCCCACCGGCACACAATGGCCTACTCTTACGAAAAGCGGAACAGGATTTAGCGTGTGCGCAAGATATTCTGCGTGCGTTCACACAACGGGGCCTCGGTTTATAGTCTCATCCGAAGGACTTTTTTTTTTTTGGGGGGGGGGGAGGGGAGAGAGAGAGAGAAGAGAGAGAGAGAGAGAGAGAGAGAGGAGAGAGAGAGAGGAGAGAGACAGACAGACAGACAGACAGACAGACAGACAGACAGACAGACAGACAGACAGACAGACAGACAGACAGACAGACAGACAGACAGACAGACAGATTGATTTATTTATTTATTTATTTATTTATTTATTGTTTTATATCAAGGATAATGGAAGAAGCACTCTTGTGCTTTTTACATCCAGTCCCCGTGTGTATGCATTTTTGTAAATCTTGTCATCGGTTCCCACCGGCACACAATGGCCTACTCTTACGAAAAGCGGAACAGGATTTAACGTGTGCGCAAGATATTCTGCGTGCGTTCACACACGGGGCCTCGGTTTATAGTCTCGTCCGAAGGACTTTTTTTTTTGGGGGGGGGGGGGAGAGAGAGACAGAGACAGAGACAGAGACAGAGACAGACACAGACAGACAGACAGAGAGAGAGACAGAGAGAGAGAGAGATCTTTATTTTCCAAATGGTTACAGATAAGTATTCGCATACGTTATTTTCCTCCGGCCCTTGCCCTGATTAGGGACTATCAGCAAATCAAGAAGGAACGCCTTCGCAAAAAGCACAACTACAAAACAACAATCTGACAATCAAAAAGATAAAGGAACAAGCGGTAAGTAAACGAACAGGTTACTGCAGGTACACGTTCTCTCCTTCTGTTAAAACAAGAAAGAAAGAAAGAAAGAAAGAAAGAAAGAAAGAAAGAAAGAAAGAAAGAAAGAAAAGAAAGAAAGAAAAGAAAGAAAGAAAAAGAAAGAAAGAAAGAAAAGAAAAGAAAAGAAAAGAAAAGAAACGCACACATTTCCTGAGAAACATAAAACTAAATTGTCAACAGCCTGAAGACGGCACATGGCGTAACGCTCATTTATATAGCCTACTGTCTCTCGGAGAGATTTACATGCAAGGTGTGCAAGATATGTACTTACAACGCCTCTTTCACTCCCTTTTTATTTGTATCGGATGAGGGTAGCAATAATCTATTATGCCGAATAGAGGACATCTACAATCAACTTTTTTTTCAAAACCGTGTTAGGAAAAAATATTGAAAATACAATTTACCTTTCGTTTATCTTATTTGCCTATATACCCATCGGTCCATGTTGCGCTAATGCGCGACGCCTAGAATTCCCTCCCCTGACTATGAAAAACACTGTTGCCTTCTTTAAAACTACTAAAATTCATAAAGGATTGTCGCCCCATGCTTTGATTTGCCTCCCTTAGCAAGAACGCTGTTGTCTTCTTTGGTCTTACTAAAATTCATAAAGGACCGCCGTATCAGGGGAGCTAATTAAAGAAACCCACAAAATGACTTACACCACGAGGAATTCTTTCGTGTCTAGTTTTGAATTATTAATATATGACATCATTTACATCCCTAAAATACCATTCTGACGGTAGATATCCCAAGATCGTTATTTTGCTCGACTTCAGAAGACATTTTGTTTCGAACTCAAAGAAATCATGCAAATACATCCGACATTGTAGAGTATAATTTTTTTCTGGTGAGAGAATGAGTGAATAATGAAATGAATAAGTGAATAACTTTAGTTTTAATTGTTACAGAGTAAGTATGTGCATACGTTTTCCATCTGCCCTTGCCCTGATTAGGGAATATGTTGTTTTTTTTAAATGTTCAAAGGTAATAGCAACCCCCTACCCCACACACCACAATCACCAACAACAGTTCAACCTATGATTAAAAAAAAAGAGGTATACATTTAAGAAACATATAATCCCCAGTGGGTACATTGATAATTATTTTTCTAAAAATAAATAATTATGTATTCAACAAACACTTCATCTCCAACTGACTCAAACCTTAATGCCAAGACAGATGCACTGATAATCATTATGTAAATTAAATAGATTAAAATAGAGTAGAAAAAATAGAGTAGAAAAAATAGAGGAGACAGCAGAGAAGAGCAGCCCAAACAAAAAACAGATAATTATATCGAAACATTTTCACATATTTTTCTTACTTTAAAACAGTATTATGAAGAAAAAAAAGCTAACAAAAATAACCTAACAACAAACAAACATTTTTTTTTTAATCAACATTAAGATTTATCGCCACATAAAATACCCAAAGATGACATTTTTCAAATCGTGTTCAAGAGATTGAATTTGAAAAGTCAAAAAAAGAGAGATCAAATCAAATCAAATCAAAATTTTATTTCCAGATAGTACATTGAGTAAGCAATCAATGTCGCTTATTTCATCAAGCCATCTATCTAGGGAAAAAAAAATAAAATAAAAAAATAACACCACCCCCCCCCCCCCCCCCAAAAAAAAAACCACATACAAACAAACCACTTAAACAAAAAGTAGACTTTTCTTTTTTTTTAAAGAAAGATACAGCAGGCTACCAGCAAGCACAACCAAGAAAACTCTACTCAAAAAATATTTTGCTTTAACATTGCTACATACAACCCATCAAAACAACAACAACAACAAAGGAATTAAAGAAAATATATTGATAATAATAACAATAATTTTGTATTTTGTACCACTTTATGTCACGGCAGATTTCTCTGCGTGAA
>CM060343.1:5400379-5405379 GCA_030674155.1 Stramonita haemastoma
TTTTTTCAATATCTCTATGTTGTATGTTTTTCAATATATCTGTTTGTATGTTTTTCAATATATCTATGGATGATTTTTTTGTGTCTTTCTTGTTTTTTGTATTTGTTTATTCTTTTATATTCATTTATTCGTTTTATATCGACGATAATGGAATAAGCAATCATATGCTTTTTTCTTACATCCAGTCTCTGTGTGTATGCAGTTTTGTCAATGTCATCTGTTCCCACCGGCACACGATGGCATACTTTTACGAAAAGCGGAACAGGATTTAACGTGTTTGTATGTTTATCAAATAAATCTATGGATGACTTTTACGTCTCTTTCATTTGTATGATTTTCAATATTAGTTTTATGGCTTAATACCTACCCCATACCAATGACCTGTGGTCCCATTTGTTTATGTTGCTGTCCCACAACTTTTTTTTTGGGTTCAAACACAACTTTATTCAGAAAATCAGACACATATGCACACTTAGAACAAAAACAAAACAAGCTAAAAGCTTATAGTGTTCTCACTGCTCAGCAATGAAAGCTATGGTCACCTGTTTTCGTTTTCATCTTTCTGTCAAATTTAATACATAAATTATGACGAAGACTTTATATGTAGTCCCACAACTAACAGTCAGCAAGAATCTTGTCTATATCAGGTCTCTGTGAGGCCACATACAGTAAAGGACCCTGCACTATTGCTCAGTCACTCTGATGGTGTTTCCTACTGTGCCAGATTCAGATTCAGATTCAGATTATTTCATTGCCCATACAAGTCACGTAGATGACTTAATTTGCCATAATAAAAAAGATATGGTGGTAATTATTTATCTATCTATTTATTCTTTTATATCGAGGATAACGGAATAAGCACTCATGTGCTTTTTTTTTACATCCGGTCCCCGTGTGTATGCAGTTTTGTTAATGTCATCTGTTCCTACCAGTACACAATGGCCTACTCTTACGAAAAGCGTCTATCATGCCTGCTGGCTTTTCTCACTTAACACTGCAGAGGGAACAGGAAAAAAGCACATAAGGGAAACAGGAAAAAGCACAGATGGGAAATAGGGAAAAGCACAGAGGGAACAGGACAAAAAGCAAAAATGGAACACTGCAGTGGTTTACAGTTAAAAAATACCACTACCACTACAGCAGTGGTTTACAGTTAAAAACACCACTACAGCAGTGGTTTACAGTTAAAAACACCACTACAGCAGTGGTTTGCAGTTACAAACACCACCACTACAGCAGTGGTTTACAGTTAAAAACACCACCACTACAGCAGTGGTTTACAGTTAAAAACACCAAAACTACAGCAGCAGTGGTTTACAGTTAAAAACACACACTACAGCAGCAGTGGTTTACAGTTAAAAACACCACTACAGCAGCAGTGGTTTACAGTTAAAAACACCACTACAGCAGCAGTGGTTTACAGTTAAAAACACCACTACAGCAGCAGTGGTTTACAGTTAAAAACACCACTACAGCAGCAGTGGTTTACAGTTAAAAACACCACCACAGCGCAACGTTCTGGTGGCTCCTGCGACGGTACTGGAACCAGTCGTATAGGTCATTGCCTTTTCAATGGATCATTCCAGTGGCGTGAAGAGGCTCCATGGGTAACAGCTTGCCCTACATACTTACTTACCCAGGCTTTACGCTCTAAAGACTAGAGCGCAACTCCATAGTCTTTTCCGAGACTGATGGGTGCCTACTACTGCTACAGCAAGCAACTCTCATCCTAGTCTTTCTGTACACCTCACTGCCAACGTGCACTGTCAGGCATTCATCCCCAGTCATCCCTCAGTGCATCTTTGGCCACACCAGACCTCTCTCATTGCCACGTGTATCAGTTCAGTTGGTTAAATCCCCGTTATTTTGTACCTGTCAAATTGGCAAGAGGTTGGACAAGAGAAGGGAAGTAAGCAGTCATTGGTGATGATGCCCAATTGAAGGGGACAACTTGTGGACTGGATAAGGCTGAGGCCAGGGGGAGGGGGGAGTGACTCTGTGAAAAGTTGTTGGTTGTTGTTGTCTGCCCTGATGGATTGTGTGATGATGATGACGACGATGATTGAATAAAGGGTTCTAGGCCACAGAAAGTATGGTTTAGTTTTAGTGTTAAAAAACACTTTTTTCTATAAATTTATTGATTTGTATATTTTGTTTTATATCTTTAAGCTTTTCTATTAATTCGTATTTACTTATATCTTCACAATTTTTTTTTGTAGTGCATATTTCAAATTCTTTTCATTGTGTTTGTTGTTTCAAGGTTATGATTGCTTTCGTTTGCTTTTTTTCTTCCTTTTATAGTTTGTGGTTGCAGGTAACTATTTTTAGTAAAAGATACCAACTTGTCAATAAGCTCAGGCAACAGTTATGAACTCATCTTATTTTGTGTTTATTTCTCAACATCATTTGGCAGTTGGCCAATCTTTTAGCCTGAAGAAGGTTTTAGAGAAACCAAAAAGTTATTTTGTCACACACTTGGGGGTTGTTTTCTTTTTACTTGTCTGCTTGTATAACAATTTATTTCGTGGTTTTCTGGACACATTTTGTCCTTCAAGACAAAATTTCAAACTTGCACAGAACTGCCTACAACGATTCCTATTCTGATTACTTTTTTTTCCCAAATTCTCAACACAGAAGAGGTTCAGTTAGGTTACAAGGAGCAAAAGATTACACCTCTAAAAGACAATAGGTAAAGGTAAAGGTGTCCCATAACCTGTGTGGTCGTAGGGGAGCGAGGCGTCAGAGACCTCAGCTTCTCTAGGGGCCAGCATGTTGAGGGGGGCGCCCATCTCCTCCCTCGCTAAAGTACAATAAAAGAATGAATTATGTACATGTAACAAAAATTGTACACACATAATTATGCATACACTCTACACACACAAGCAATAAACAAAACACAATACATACTATCAATAACTCAAGTTACGAAGGTACTTACTGAAAAATCCTAGGTAGCAACCAAAGGGAGGGAAATGCGTTGGCAAAATCTTCACCAGTCGTCTCCCTCAGACGGAAGTACCAATTTCCGGTGAGATGATGTCCCCTGGCTGCAGTGGTAAGAGAAGCAGCAGTGATGTCCCCCTGAGGGGGGAGGGGAGGTGATGTCAAATGCACACCAGTTCATACCATCCCTTCCCTGTGCCCTGCTGTGCTGTCTTTCTCTGACATACACTAACAGCATATTACCGCAGCTTGGGGAAACTTTGAATCCCTTGGGTTGAGTTGTGGGTGTGGGTGTGATTGTGGGTGTGGGTGTGATTGTGGTGTGGTTGTGGTGTGATTGTGGTGTGGTTGTGGTGTGGTCGTGGGTGTGGTTGTGGTGAGGTTGTGATCGTGTTAGAGGTGTGGGTTGTGGTTGAAAAAGAAAGGGTGGCGCTTCTCTTGTGGCGACGCGCTCTCCCCAGGGAGAGCAGCCCGAATTTCAGGCAGGGAAATCTGCCGTGATTTAAAGTAGTGCAAAATGTAAAAATGTTTTTTTTTTTTAAAAGACTTCTGGTTTATACTGAAGTTGGTACTCAGGGCAAACACAAAAAACCAAATAAACATCTCAGCGGTGGCTCGAACCTGCCGCCCTCAGAACACGAGGGGGACGGGATAGCCTGGTGGTCAGAACATTGCGCTCGCAGTTTGACGACCCGGGTTCGATTCCCGGTCGTGGGGATTTTTCTCCTGGAGTTTACATCAGTACTGACTCCACTCACCCCAAAAGTCCTTCGGATGAGACTGTAAACCGAGGCCCCGTGTGCAAACGCACATAGAACATCTTGCGCACACGTTAAATCCTGTTCCGCTTTTGGTAAGAGTAGGCCATCGTGTGCCGGTGAGAACAGATGACAAGTTTTACAAAACTGCATACACACGGGGACTGGAGTTAAAAAAAGCACACGAGTGCTTATTCCATTCTCCTCAATATGATTTTTTTTTTATAAAAAGCTCAACACTCTTAACCACTAGCTACCACCTCCCCCTACCCCCCCCCCCCCCCCCCCCCTCCCCTTTGCTGTGTAGGGAAACGAGTAGGCAGATAGATATTCGCCAGTTGTCTCACTTACTCAGAAGACTGGATGTACCAATCTCTCTCCTAGTTAGATAACGCTCCAGGCCTTTAAGTATAGAGAGAACTATATCACTAGGGAGTGTACAGGTTGGGGGTTGATGTCAGATGCACACACTACTTCATCAACTCTCTGTGTTGTGTCCTGTGTGTGTGTGTGTGTGGTCATTCGCTTTAGTCACAGTAAGGGGAGTGGCTATTTTACCTTGATGGGGAGCAGAAACGGTCGTATAACACCCCCACCCCCCGTCCTCCCCGCTCACACACACACAGACACACACATATACACACATACACATACACACACAACGGGTTCGATTCCTGTTCGAGGACATTTTTCTCCTGGAGTTAACATCAGTGCCGACTCCACTCTCCCCAAAAGTCCTTCGGATGAGACTATAAACCGAGGCCCCGTGTGTGAACGCACGCAGAACATCTTGCGCACACGTTAAATTCTGTTCCGCTTTTCGTAAAAGTAGGCCATCGTGTGCCCCATGAGAACAGATGACAAGTTTTACAAAACTGCATACACACGGGGACTGGAGTTAAAAAAGCACACGAGTGCTTATTCCATTATCCTCGATATCAAAGAATAAATAAACACACACACACACTCACACGCACGCACGCACGCGCACGCACACACACACACAAAACACAACACACACACACACAAAACACACTCACCACACACGCACACGCACACGCGCACCACCACACACGCACACACACACACACACACACACACACACACACACACACACACACCACACACACGCACACAGAGAGAGACAGAGAGAGAGAGAGAGAGAGAGAGAGAGAGAAGAGAGAAGAGAGAGAGAGAGAGAGAGAGAGAGAGAGAGAGAGAGAGAGAGAGAGAGAGAGAGAGAGAGAGAGAGAGAGAGAGAGAGAGAGAGAAATCTCACCATTGATGAACCACGAAGCT
>CM060343.1:5410379-5412879 GCA_030674155.1 Stramonita haemastoma
TGTTATTTTTTTTCCATCTTGTTGTTTTTCCTTTTACATCTCTAGCCTTTTTCTGCTGTTAAATCAGAAAGAAGTTTAATATATATATATATATATATAGAGAGAGAGAGAGAGAGAGAGAGGAGAGAGAGAGAGAGAGGGGAGAGAGAGAGAGAGAGATGTATAGATAGATAGATAGATAGATAGATAGATAGATAGATAGATAGATAGATAGACAGACAGACAGACAGACAGACAGACAGACAGACAGACAGACAGACAGACAGACAGAGAGATAGAGAGATAGAGAGATAGAGAGATAGATAGATAGATAGATAGATAGATAGATAGATAGATAGATAGATAGATAGATAGATAGATATATGAGAGAGAGAGTGGGTGGGAGAGACAGAGACAGAGATACAGACAGATAGGCAGACCGACCGACAGACAAACAGTCAGACACACAGACACACAGACAGACAGAGACAGAGGAAGAGAGAGAGAAAGAGCACTAAACCAGGGATTTTTTAGGACTCTGGGTTCAGACTCCGGTTCCCAAACCTCTTCTGGCAGTCTTCCTACAGCGAGCTGGCCTCTTAACTCCACACAGTCATGGACTGCGCTGTTTGGTTTCCACTACCAGTTCAACCTAGGTCACAGTCAGTCACGGTTCAACCACCTCTCTTTTTTGACAGTCTGTCTAAAATCCACACCACCTGCTCTTAGTTAGTCAGCCAAAGTAACGTCATTATATAATCATAATTATATAGAATCCTTCTGTCTGTCTTCTTCTTCTTCTTCTTTGTCGAACGCTCAGGATAGCAGCTATTGTTGTCTGTCAATATCAGTTTTTAAAAAAAATGGGATGCGTTGTCGTTAAGGTGCCTGACAAGTCAGGCCCTGCACATCCGACTTCGGCGTGGGAGAGAATTGTTTTCTTTTAAGTCTTCCTGGGAAAAAATGGCTTGAAAATGGACCAAGAGGGCCGAAAATGGATATATGGATATGCGCGCGCGCGTGTGTGATTGTGTGTGTATGTGTGTGTGTGTGTGTGTGTGTGGTGTGTGTGTGTGTGTGTAGTTTGTGTGTGTGTGTGTGTGTGTGTGTGCTTCTATGTCTGTGTGTATAATTATGTGTCTATGTATCTGTGTGAGTGTGTGTGTGCGCGCACGCGCGCGTGCGTTTCCGTGTGTGTGTGTATGCACATGTGTGTATATGTGTGTGTGCGTGCATGCGTACGTGTCTGTGCGTATGCATGTGTGCCTTTGTCCGCGTGTGTGTGTGTGTGTGTGTGTGTGTGTGTGTGTGTGTGTGTGTGTGTGTGTGTGTGTGTGTGTGTGTGTGTGTGTGTGTGTGCGCGCGCGCGCGCGTGTATGCATGTGTGTCCGCGTCTGTGTGTGTGTGTGTGTGTGTGTGTGTGTTCGTGTGTGTGTGTGTGTGTGTGTGTGTGTGTGTGTGTGTGTGTGTGTGTGTGTGTGTGTGTGTGTGTGTGTGTGTGTGTGTGTGTGTGTGTGTGTGCGTATGCATGTCTGTGTCCGTATGCCTGTCTGTCTATCTGTCCCTATGACTGTCTTTTAATATGTCTGTCTTTCTGCCTGTTTGCCCTAGCTCTAAGCCTACACGTCCATCAGTGTTGTCATGTGTGTTCAACAAAAGGGGGGGGGGGAGTGAATTGCTAAACCCAGCCTCTTAGAATCACTTTGTTACCTTTTCCTTCTGTCTCTTCTTTCCCGTCTGTCCTCATTACTGGCTAATTAGTTCTGTACTGTCTGCTGTCTGTTTTTTTTTCTGGTGACTTTTCAAATCCCTGATTTCACAACTAGCTACCTATCTACCTACCTCTGTCTGCTTTAACACTGGATTTGTCAGGTGACAACTTAATTGCCTGATTTTACAACTACCAACCTACCTTTCTATCCAACACTGGATTTGTCGGGTCAAATCCTTGATTTCGTAACTACCTACCTACCTACCTGTCTGCTTTAACACTGGATTGGTCAGGTCACAACTTAACTACCTGATTTTTCAACTACAAGCAAAACTGGATTGCTTAGTTATGTGACCACTCAAATACCTGATTCCTCAACCACCTACCTGTCTACCTATCTGCCCTAACACTGGATTTGTTAGGTCACAACTCAAATACCTGATTTCACAACTACCTACCTACCTGTCTGCCCACCACTGTATTTGTTAGGTCACAACACAAATACCTTATTTCTAAATTACCTGCAAAACATGATTGTTTAGTCATGTGACCCCTCAAATCCCAGATTTTACAACTACCTACCTATCTGTCTGCTTCAACATTGGATTTGTCAGGTCACAACTCAAATCCCTGATTTTTGCTATGTGACAACTCATCAAATTATACCTGATTTTGCAACTACCTACCCACCTGTCTGCTTTAACACTCGATTTGTCAGGTGACAACTCCCCAATGACCTGATTTCCCAAGGTATACCTACCTGTGACAGCCCTGATATGGCCTGTGTGGTCGGTGGGACTATAAACAACA